>PVKN010041471.1:0-10815 GCA_004027915.1 Capromys pilorides
TGCTGGTATTTTCTTGTCCCCCATGGAAGCTAAGTGTCTTAGTTACTTTTCTCTTATTGTTGAGGCAAAATGCCCAACACCCAGTCAAGGGAAGCCAGGTTTCTTCAGCTCACAGTTTGTAGAGATTTCAGTCCATAACTGGTGGGTTCCAAGTCAGAGTGGCATGGCAGAGGGGTAACCATTCATGCCAGAGTAAGTGGGCAAAGCAACAAGGGGAAGGGGAAGAGTGGGAGGGGGAGGGGGAGAAAAATGGAGCGGAAGCCAGTCTTCTTCTGTCCCTCATATCGTATGCAGGCTGCCCACCCTAGGGCAGGTGTCGCACTCACACTCAATGCCAGCGTTGGGCTATGAGTGGATCACAAACTCGAGTTTCAGCTACCTCTGAAAACCCACTGCCTCTGCCTTCACGAGGCTTTGGGGGCCATCTGCACACAAATCCTGCACCAGCCAAACACCTGCTGGCACTGAGATGACAGTGTGGCGTAGGGCTCAGAAATCATCTACTCTCGGTGTCCCTGCTCCATATCCCTCAATCCTCCTTAGTGTCCCTCACTGGTAGTCCATCTTTCAGGGTGTAAATGTATATTTATGTGTACATATGCCTAAGTACTTATTTGTGGCAGGGGTCTTTCTTCAATTTATCTAAGTTCTGTCATTCCTGGCATCTCTTTCTACTCTAAACTGTGAAAACCACATTTCATATTTATCAAGATTCCCTGTGAACTGAACTTTTTACAAGATCCTGTTTTTCTCCATTTGTTGGCCTCAGCCGAAAATATTTTCCCTGAATCTCTTTCCAGGATTTGTGTTTCATAAGCCATTTGGCAATATCAATTACTGCCTACTTCTCAGACTCTGCCATTAACTCGCATTCTTAGTAGCCTCTGAAGATCACTGGAATATTTCCAGTGAGCAAGAGAATTTCTCTGCATCCTTAATTCCAGCACTATCTCATTACCTTAAGAGCCTCAAAATCTTAAATTGTTTAAACTGGGATTTCATCATTTTAAATCATTACATTTGCATCGTAACTTATTTCTGGTCAGTACTTGAATCCATTTCACCTCAACTACATTCTTTCACAACTTGCTGTTCATTGAATATGTCAAGCTCACAGTCACCACCCTGTCATTTTAAAATTATCTGCTTTCTCCAGAGCATATGTGTCAGTGGAGATGATTTCAACTGCAAGTAACAGAAAAATACAAATTGTCTTAAATAATAGAGCATACTGATCAATATATATTCAGCAAGAAGGAATTCAGGTTTTAGGGTTGATAAACTCGGAGCTCAAAAGCATAATCAAGTTTATGAGCTATTCCTGTCTTTTGGTTCAGCCATCCATCATGCCGACTTCATTCTGGATCTAGTCCTCATGTGCCTAGGAGGTTGGCCAGCTGCAATCAATGGGATGCTTTCTTTCTGACATCTAAAATTAGACTCTCACCACCCACCAAAAGAGCTATCAACTTCCCTTTCTAGAAACTCTTTGAAAGCCTCTTTGCATCTTACTCTTCAAGAAAAGAACAATATACCAATCCGCAGGTACCTAATCAGGGAAAGGCAGAAGAGATTATTTTGATTGGTCCACAGCAATTAGGATTTGACCTTGGAATCAGCGGTGGACATTGGGGAAAATATCTAGATATGGACAGACAGGAATGACCTTTATGCTAGATTTTCTTCCAGTATGAGACATGTTCATCCAGTATAGTACAGCGATTGAGGATTAATTTAAGGACAAGTACAATATCTATCATCCTTAGGGCAGTGATGTGCAAAACTACTTTTTCTTCATAAATTACATTTTACAAATGAATGCTCTGTAGAGATTATTTTGAAAGTCATCACATCAGATCTCCCTTTCTTGCAGAGAATGTAAGTTACCGATGATTTTTTATCTACCCAGGAATCTTCTTAAAGTTAACTTTAAAAACTCTAGAGAAATTCTGAGATTCCATGGTGCATGGTTAGAAAATTTCTGTAATATGTTGTTTTGATTTTTGAGGGATACTTAATTATCTTAGCCAGGCTACTAAATATATCTGATTATTGGCTAGCACTAGCATAGTATCTGAGGTTCCCTGTTATTTTTTTTTTAAATGATGTATCTTAAATATCAGGATGGCCGTTGTCACAGTTGATATTTAATCATGAAAATGAAGGGGCTCATTATGATTTTACTTCATCCAACTTAGAGCCTCCATATACTTTATAAAGCATGAGATGGGTTCACCTATATCTAAGTCTAGCCTGGAGTTCGCTTGTCCCAGGAAATGAGTTGACCAAAGGAAAGTGCTCCTTAGATCATTTAATTCAGAACCACGATCTAGACTTTTTTGGACCATGACTGGTACCACTCGGCTTTCTAAATAGTTAAATGCATGACTGCCTTGAGCCTGAATAGCTCATTTACATGTCGAGATATTTACATTTTGGATTCTTGACATTTTGATTAGAAGTTTAAAGACCAAATCTGAAGACTGCTACCTTTCTCTGCATTATGCATTTCCACTATTCCCATATTGATGAGATATGGGAAAAGGAGAGAGTAAGTGTCATGTATTCTTAGTAACCAGGCCAGACTCCCCACAAGGATGTCACCTTTCGAGAAGAATAGACGGAGATCAGCCATGGGGGGGCGGTGCAGGAGGGACAGTCCATAAGGCATAGCAAATTCACATTACAATAGTTTTTCTATGATCTACCAAGCCTTAACCTAGTGGCCTCTTATCTGGAACAATCATTGTTATGTGAAAACAAAAGGAGCAGCAGGATTGTTACACTTTTGAAAATTCCTGGTTTCCACTCTTTGGATTTCATAATTTGGACAGAATTTCTGCTTTGTTCAGGTTACTCGGTAGTCTGAATAGAAGTAAAAGCTGTATTATATTTCAGAGGAAAAATGCTCAGCTTGGTTGTCATTGTATTGGTTAGCTGTTTGTTTTTAATGGAATCAGTCAGAAGAAGAATGAGACCCAGGGCTTCTTCTAAGAAGCGTGTGCATATTTCTTGCCTCCTTCCTAGCAGGCATCGTTAATCAGAGTCAGCCATTCTGGTACAGCCCACTTTCCTTATTTGATGCATTAAATATAAATGAAAAACTGAGATAACTTTGAAAGATATAATAGCTAAGAGAGACAGAATAATAACCACAAAAGAACAAGTGCAGTGAGGGAAGATGAGCTGCTCAAAGAAAATTAGGATGCAAAACCTAAAGGAAGACCTGCGAGAAGTAAGACAGGCCGTAAGGAAATGACGACATGGCTTCAAGACACTAAGATTTTTTGTTTTGGTTTTGTTTTGCTTTGCTTTGCTTTGCTTTGTATTGTATTGTAGGGAAGGTCTACAGCGTGTTCAGGGTCTCTCTACTACATGAGACTTGTGGTGATCTGCTTGTTTACAGCCTCCCGAGAGCTGGGATTACAGGTGCATGCCACCACGCCCAGAAGAGACTAAGGTTTAGCACTTCAATGTAGTACCAAATAATAATAGTAGTAATAATAATAATAATAATGATAATGATAATAATAGCAAATGTGAAGTTAAATGAAAAAAATTGCTTTAGACATCAAGAAAAAATATTATCAATCAAGTTCATAAAGTGGAAATAATAAGGAAAAGAACCATTTGAATACAAATTAGATAACTGATGAGATGGTGGCATTGTAGAAGTCAAAGAGCAGGAAAAAATGGATTTCACTGCTAATGAATAAAAGGAAAACTAGGGCATGGCAAACCGGCTGACAGACAAAACTGACCCTCACCTTGAGCCAGACTCTGCCTCTCTGTCTCTGTCTCCCTACAACCATCAGGGCCTCCAGCAGACCATAGACTGACTCACGGGTAGCACAGCCCTACACACTACTGCTCCCATGGTGACCACGTGATTACGAGTCACAGAAATGAGCAAAGCAGGCCACACTTCCCGCCCTGCCTTTCAGGTTGCCTTCAGACCTTCTCCTCTCACTTGGACGCTTGGGTTCCCGGTGCCATCTTTTCTGCTGCTTCCAGGCGATGACCACATCTGCCTTCTATTGCAGTTAGTGACATCCAGGGGACGCACGTCAGAGTTCTGCCATCAGGGCCACAACAGTATGCCTGCACTGCGTCCATCCTCCGCAAGCATTCTGCAGGTGGCTTTGTGACCCTGATTTTTTTCTTAGGGAAAATTACTCCATATTCCATTATTCCATTTTGCTAGCATCCTCAAACTGAATGTATTTATGATTTCTCCTATGAGAACACATGTTTTTTTGAAAAAACTCTTAGAAAAGCTCTACTTTCATGCCTCTTGTCTCCCCATCTTCTTACTCTGAACTTTGCGACACAGTTTCTGAAGAAGGCTCATTACTTCTACTCACAGTGAAAACCCTTTAATCTGCTGTAGCCAAGATCACTCCAGAATTCTGTTACCAAATAGAACTCTGTTACTTTTCCTCTAGCCTAAGCCAAGTGGGAGTAAGCAATGTCTCTCTCTCCCTTTCTTCCAATATCCTTAAAAGGAGAAATCCAGTCTCCTCAGTTCCCTTACCCTTGGCTGGAATACATTCACGATAGTAAAGATGGCTGTGATTCAGACCTTGTCTTGAGATGAACATTTTTTCAGTTTTGGTACAGAAACAGAAATATCTTCAAGCTAATACATGAAATCCTAACTAATATATGCTGATGATGACTCTGGAATCTACCTTTCCAGGTCACCCTTCACATTCCTAGATTCAGCACCATAATTGATATAGTTTAGAAATGGACAGATTAATACATTTAGAATGCAATTTTGATCTCCATCAGCAAACGTGATTTATTGATACTGAGACTGTCACCTACCACTTACGGAGTTATGCTGAATATCTCCCAATCCTGGACATTCTTCCTCCCATCAGTATCCATCCTTCCCTGTTAATTCTATATTGCAGATACATCAGTCATCTGTTTCAGGCTATTTTTGCTCCCACTAGTAACAGGCCACCTTGTTTTGTGTGGATTCTTCCAGTATCTTCAGGGTCATCTACAAGGCTCTGCATCATGCGATGCTTTGTGCTTGCCAGACTTTTAAGAGCACGGTCTTCTTATGCCTTTTGGGCTTCCACTTCCAGGCTTCTGTGACGTCCTTGTACTTGCCCAACTGCAGGTCTTCTCTGAGCTTTGCCTGCGCTGCCACGCGGGGTGCTCTTCTCTCACGCATGCACAACTGCACACTAGGTAGGTGCTGTACTCCTTGGCAACCCACACTGCTTTCTAAGGGGAAGCCCTTGGGAACTCCTGCACTGGGGCAAAGGCACATCATTTCTTCAGCACTCTGTGGCTTACTAAAATTCTAGTTTTATTTTTTTTTTGTTAAATTTTATTTTTATTTATTTATTTATTTATTTATTTATTTATTTATTTATTTATTTATTTGCTTGTTGTGTTTGTTTGTTTCTTTATTTATTCATTTTGTGGCTGGCTCAGCCTGCCCTGGTGGTGGCGCTGGCACAGCATGTGGTGCCGGGGATTGAACTGCAGTCCCCGCAGTTGCCTGAGCCCTCCTAAGCAGGCGCTTTAGACCACTGAACCATCTCGCCGGCCCCTAAAATTCTAGTTTTAGACAGTCCACCTACGACCTGCTTTCATTTAGTTAAAGTAATCACAGATTCATTTTTTACCTAAAGTGGCAAGAGCCACTCTGTTCCATCCTCCAAATCAGCGCTTGTGATGGGACACAGCTCCTTGTTCTCACTTTGGCACCCAAGGAGAACTTTTGACTTCTGATTTCAAAAGTGATGAGTAGCAGACGACAAAGTTGAAGAAAAGCTTGGAGTTTTACTTCAAATACATATAACAGAGTCTTAAGAGACACTGTCAATTGCTACAGACTGGCATAGTGAATTCTACTCATCCTGAACCTTGCGTAGAGAACTGAGACTTCCTAATGTATACATTTGAAAGTACAAAAATATGGAACAAAAATAATTTTTAAATTCTTTTCCTGCTGTAAAATGTTGATGAGCGAATGTTTGATGCAGCAAATGAATACTGAAGTAGTGAGGATTAAACATACCAGAGGAGAAAGACTACAATAAGAAGAGATCTAATTAAGATTGTTTTCTGATGACCTCATATGTTTCCCCTAATCACTTAATTTGGCAAGACAAGTAATGACTGCAGGGTCTTTAACAGTCCCATATATTTCTCCAGCGTAGCCTCTGCTAATAATCTTCGTGGTTTCTGTTTTGCTCCTGTTGGTATTATTGTTTACCTCTTGTGCAATTTCCACAACTCAATGTCTGGGCTCACTGCCAAGCTCTGGAATATAAAATGACTGTTTTATGTCTCTAATCTTCAGCATCCTTTATCCTACAATTCATTCTCATTATGGAATCAATACGTAAAATCTTACTATTCTATTGGTGCACCCTTGTTTTTCCTTAAATATTGTTGTGTGCTTGACATTTCAGACACACTCTTGTTTGGAAAAATCCATTTCACTTGTTTGTACTAAGGGAACATCTGTCTAAATAGTTTGTAACAGTTCCTTAAATGGAAAGGTTCCATAGGCTTTGCACTCAACAATTATTCATGTGTGCCTATATTTGATGTATTTCACTTCATTCATTCATTTAACTTAACTCAAAAGTTACCATATCAGCCAGGATTTTACCAGAAAGCAGATGTAACGTAAGATGTACAAACGTATAAGAAATTGCAAGATTGGCTTCTGACAGTCAGCCACAGAGTCAGATGAGAAAGCCTGCAGAGAGCGTCTGCACTCTGGAGGCTGAAGGATTCAGTCCAAGGTCTGGAGCTCACTGCAGTGCTCCATGTGTCTGTACCAGGAGGCCATTGGGTTTGCAACAGAGGGTGATGAGTCTACACCAGAAGGCTGAAGAATCCAAGGCGAAAGCCTAAGAGGCTACGCTAGGAGCCAAGGGTTGATGTCCAAGGTGATGGCAAGGACTAGAGCTCCTCCAAAGAAATGGAACACTCTGTCCTTCCTCAATTTCCTGTTCTCTCCTTTAAGTGACGGACCACCCTAGGGTGGCTCCTCTATACCTTAGGGTATAAAATTGCTGATCCGATTTATTTAAACTTCTAAACTTCTTAAGTTGACACAGTCAGTCAACCACTAGAGTTACTAATAATCACATTCAGCTCTCCAAAGTCATAGGAAAACTTCCTTTTAAAGGACAAGAGCTGGCTCTGAAAGAGTAGCCAAGGTGGTTTAAATTATTTCTCTTCTAAGGAGAGGGCCTTGGAGGATTCCAAGAAAAAACTAGAATTGTTCCACCTGATCAAAATCTGAACACTATACACAGTTTTCTCTATAATTGAAAAGAAAGTCTATTTCTTGAGGGACAGCAGCACAAAACAAGTAGATAGAACTAATCTGTGACAGTTCAGCCCTTTGGGATTCAGATAAGTGAGAGAAGGAGAACAGGCAAAAGAGCCAGAAATAGACTATGGACACGCAGACACAGGATGCCTGTCTATAAAGATCACCCGTGTTTATCCGCCTAGGCTCTTATGGGGATCAAAAACTGAAATTGAAGTAGTCATGAAGCCAGTCTTTACAACATAAACTTCAACTGATTTTGAATAACAGTTCTTTCATAATAGTTCTGTCTCACAGTTCTTAAACTATTGCAAATTTCATCCTCAGAGACAGAAAAAAAGGAAACAAATAAAATTCAGGTGCGCATCATTTGTAACAAGGTCTTCAGCTCGGGGACTCACTCTCACAAGTACTGGCTTTTCTATTTAAAAATTTTAGTTTCACCTGGGTGTGATGTGCATTAAATATCATATTAGACAAAATCATAGAAGAACAAAACTTTGTAGAATATCTATAAAAAAGCACAAGTCATGGTGAGTATGAAATAAACTTTAGGAAGTTCAGCTGAGGGAAAGCTAACCCACCTGGTCCTACTGCTCCGTCAGAGCCACACGAAAGTCCTCCATACCTGACAGGACATTGTCGCCAGCCCCCAATCCTGTATTTAAAAAATAATTGCATACAACCAATGATCTGCAGTCTTCTGCGCTGCCTGCAATGGTTTAAATGATTAAATCCAAAGTCTCTTTTTAGGGGCCAGCGAGATGGCTCAATGGTCTAAAACACTTGCTTAGGCAAGCTTAAGCAACTGCAGGGACTGAGGTTCCATCCCGTGGACCACATGCTGCACCAGCTCCACCCCCAGGGCAGGCTCATCTGGCCATAAAAAAAAAAAAAAAAGTCATTTTTTAAAGCAGTTTCCCTTTTTTCATCCTCATATCTTGTTTGACTGATAGCTCAACAAATATAAATTAAATTATATAAGTCTCAGATCCTACCCATCTCTCTAGGCACTCTGAATTCAATAACATTAAGAAAAATTTTCATATTCATTAGAATGTTTGCTGGTCTATCCTAAATATAAAGACATCAAAAAGAAAATTAATTTATTCATAATGGCCAGAAAGGAGAAATTGTGAATTTCCTTTCTGTGAAATGAAAAAGCAAAAAAATCACTCCCTGTGCTGAGGGGATTAGAAGAAAAGATTCAGAAATCTTCACAAGCATGAAGAACTAGACACATGCAGGTGTCAGGACCGCCGCTTTTCCTACAGACGTCACAGCACTGTAAGCCATCTGATAGGGACCAGAAGACAAAAGTGGGGTGGGGGAGGAGCACAGTGGTCCATGCCTGAATCCCAGCCACTCAGCCAACTGAGGCAGGAGGATCACAAGTTCAAGGACAGACTGGGAAACTTCACAGGACCCTGTCTCCAAATTAAAAATAAAGGGCCAGGTGCTTAGTACAGTTTCCCCTGGTTCACTCTCCAGTACCACGTACAAAAATAATCACGATTATAGTGATAATAGCTGGAGGAGAGAAAATTTGCTTGTATTGTTACCTGTAGAACATTTCACCAGCAAAACTTCATTCTCGGAATCTCATTGAGATGCGTAGTTTGAATCATTCGAGTAAAAGTTTGAACAGGCTTTATTTTTAGCATAGCTTTAGTTCCACAGCAAAACCTGCAGAACTTTCCCACGCACTCCTCGATCCAACGCATGCGTGTTCCTCTTCCCCTTCATCTCGCCCTAAAGCTTGGAGTTGGTTACACATGATCAGTGTTATAGAAGATTTAAATATCATCCAAAGTCTACAGCTCACAGTAGGACTCATTACTGTCATTGTGCCTTCATTGGATCCAGACGCATTGCTGGAATGCATGCGCTGCTGCAGCCCCACCTGTCCCCTCTGCTCCTCCTCTTCGTCCCTCCCTTAACCTGCGACAGCCTCTCACCTTTCCACCCTCTCCCTACGTTTTCCTTTTCTAGAATGCTGCAGAGTTGAAATCGCACCACATTACGGAGCCTTCTCAGATGGGCTTCTTTCGCTTAGCGACAGGCAGCTCACTTTCCTCCACGTCTCTTCATAGTTCACTCCTTAGGCACCGAATAACGTACCACTCTCCGCATGCACCGCAGTTGGCTCATCCTTTTCCAGAACGACACACTTTAGCTGCGTCCAAGGTTTTCCAGTTATGAAAGCAGCGGATATAAACATCTGCGTGCCGGTTTTGGTGTAAAGGGACAGGAGTTTTCTTCTCTTCTGTGTACATACCAAGAGCCGTGATTACTACATCATGCAACATATGAACATTAGGTTGTATAAGAAATTGTCGAAGTGTCTTATAAAGTGGCTGTATAAATCTGCATCCTTATCCGCAGTGGGAGTTCTTTAGGCTCTACATCCTTATCAGCATTTGGTATTGTCGAGTTACGGATTTCAAGCTTTAATAAAGGCGTAACAGTATTCCAATATTTTGTTTTACCA
This sequence comes from Capromys pilorides, assembly GCA_004027915.1. Classification (NCBI taxonomy): domain Eukaryota; kingdom Metazoa; phylum Chordata; class Mammalia; order Rodentia; family Capromyidae; genus Capromys; species Capromys pilorides. The sequence continues at coordinate 9,807 of PVKN010041471.1, forward strand.
TGCTTTTCCCATGGTGATATGTGATGTGGAGCATCTTTTCATGTGTATATTCATCTGTTCCCATTCTTTGGTAAGGTGTTTATTGAGGACTTTCACCCATATTTTACCTGTGCCGTTCATTTTGTTTTTGCTGAAATTTTAGTGGTTTTTTTTTCATATTTTGCATAACAGTCCTGCATATGTCTTTTATAAATATTTCCTCGGAACCTGTGGCTCCCTTTTTATTCTCTTGATAGTATTCCTTTTTTAGGGCAATATAACCTAATTTTGATGAGATTCAACCTCCTGGCTATGTTTTCATGGATCGTGTTTTCGCTCTGTCTTAACAGTCATCACCGAGCTATAGATCTCTCTCCTATGCTCTCTCCCAGAAGCGCCACAGTTGGTGCTTGTGTTCTGTGATCCATTCCAAGTGTGCTTTGCGAAAGTAATAGAGTCTGTTTCTGAATGTTTGGCTGTGGGTTTCAAATTGCTCTAGAACTGTATGTTAGAAAGGTTGCCTTCTACCAGCAGCATTGCTTTGCTCTTTGTTGAAGAACAAATGACTCATTCATGTAAATATTTTTATAGTATTTATTCTGTTCCATTGCTCTACTTGTCCATTATGGGACCAGTGCTATGCTGTTATGATGGCAGAAGTTTTGTAACAAATCTTGAAATTGGGTAATGTCGGGCCTCCAATTTTTGTTGTTGTTTGCTTGTTTTGTTTTGTTGTTAATGCAGGATCTCACTATGCAGCTCAGACTCATAGTATTCCTCCTGTCTCAGCCTCCCTGGTGCTGTGATTACAGGCATGCACCACCACATCCGGTTTCAGGGCTGGCAAGACATGTGGTACCAGGGATCAAACTCTGGACCTTGCACTTGCCAGGCAGACATGTAGACCACCAAGCTATCTTCCCAGCCAACGTCCCCAATTTTATTCTTTTCTTTGAATACTATGTTGGCTCATAAGGGTTTTCATCCATATATATATATATATATATATATATATATATATATATATATA
>PVKN010041472.1:0-10542 GCA_004027915.1 Capromys pilorides
ATATGTTTAAAAAATACATTTTTCAGTCATGAAAAACAAAACATATCTCAGGGAATCTTTTGGGGGAATTAGTTGGTAGTAGGATATAAATGGTTAAAAATAAAAACACAAAAAAAATGCAGAAAACTTGCATTGGTCATTTTTTGTACTATTAACTGATCAGTGTGAATAGCTGAGTTCTGAATATTTGAAGTTGCAAAAGATGAATAAACAACAAAGACCTAGATCTCAATGTGTGTGTATATATGTGCGTGTGTGTGTGTGTGTGTGTGTGTGTGTGTGTGTATTTGCAAACTCACTTGCATTTCTTTAGCATCAGGTCATTTTTATGCCTATGTAAACTCTTCCTAAAGTTTCTCTGCATTTATCCCTTCAAACCTGTGAGGTTCAAACTGGATGCTCCATTTGATTTCTGAAAAGGAATGGCCTCCTTCCCTTGGACTTACTATTCAATTGAAATCTTGCTTGTTCTTCTGAGGATGACAGAAATGGCCCCTTTTCCTCTTAATGTTATCTCATCACTCCAGTTGGAAACAACATTTTGATCTGAATATTCTCTAGCACTAATTTCATCTTCTTGGCCTTTGTCATGCATCTGTGGCTCCAAAACAGAAAACTTTACCTTTCTTATCTTTTCTTTTCTCTTGGCCACATCAGTTTGCACCTTGCTCCTCTGTAATTCAGGGTTACATTGCTCTTCACACCAAAGGGCCACCCACTATTTCAAAGATCATCTCATTTTCTTCTGGAAGAACTGAGAGTTACATGCTGTTGCACATCTCCCTAACCTTGTTCCTTCCAGGGACACAAACAGCCATGTCTTCTGAGTAACCAGAGATGCCCTGGATCCCTGTGAGGACCCTCAGCATGAATATTTCCAGTGCTAAGAAAGCAAGCTAGGAAATGCCCTGGGCCTTTGCTGGCTGTGGAAGAGGCCTCAGTGTTGACGAAGGCATCACCATGCAGAAAAATGGGAGAGCATTCCTTTGAAATTTTCAGAAAAGGGGTTAATAAGTTAAAAGCAAATAATACTTTCAAAGCTTTTTAAAATAGATATTGACAAATGTTATCTCATCAGCATTAACAAACAACTTACACTCATTTATGTTAAGATAAATACATTTCTTTTATCTTTCACCAACTCACAATGCTTTGTATAGATTAAATTTACTGCAAATTTGCTGGATTAAAAAGTACATATCTTTATTGCACTATTTTTTTTCCCAATGGTAAGTCTTCCTTTCGAAGTGTTTAACATGCTCTATTTTCATTTTGGAACATTATCCATTTATATCCACTGCTTACATCTTTGGTGGAGTCTATATGTATTTTATTATTTCCTTTTCAGAATCTAACCCTCCATTGCATCTATAGTGTGTTCTGAGGTATAATCTAACAATAGGACCCCTTTATAAAAGAATAAATTTACTATACTTGTTCTCTTTTTTTTGTTCCCATCCATTTACATGGATTGAAGATGAGTTATTTATTGCATAATAGCATAGATCCTCAAGCTGGTTGTCAGTTGTGTGTAACAGTTTTCTTTGCTGATAGAATAATATTCCTTTTTTGATAGTCTTAAAAACTGCTAATAGAAAATATAATCAAATCTGAAATATTTGAATACAGTTCTCTACTTTTTCAAAACTGTGTTCTATTTCTGTCCTGTCTTTTTTTTTTCCATTGTAGGTAATTGAATAAATATTCTATCTCTTTATTTTAAGTCTTGACAGAAAATTTTAATATGGCTCAGTAGAAAATCTAACAAAATAAGCAAGTTTGGACCACCTTATTTTTAAAGTATTTTTTTATGTACTGGATACAGGGTCTCACTACACAGTTCAGATTCATAGTGATCCTCCTGTCTCAGCCTCCCAGCACTGGGATTATAGACATGCACCACTATACTGGGTTTCAAGGCCAGCACAGTGCACCTAGGACTTCGGGGCTGATCAAACTTGGATTCTTGTGCTTGCCAGGCAGGCATTTAGACCACCAAGCTATCTCCCCAGCCCCATCTGACCACTTTTGTAGCATGTTGAGTGAAGAGCTTGGTAACCAAATTCACATGTAAATGTCTGTGCTTTTAGAGTTGATTAACAGCGTTAGGTTTTCTGGATGAGGATGTTTCTCTTGTGTGTTCATTCTCTCATTTATTCATTTAATAAGACTCCAATTCTTGTGCCCTGTGTTCACCATTTTTCTTTTGTCTGTTGATTGGTAAGCCAATCAGAAAATGTCAGAAATATGGAATAATTTAGCAAGACAAAACGTTCTCCTATAAGTGTGCAAGGGTGGAGTACACTGCACTAGCAAGCAAAGTGACCATGCTACGCTCGTGGAGAACATTTCGTAAATACTGGCCTGAGAATTCAAACAACACTCTTTAGAGAACAATGCAGAAGGTGGGAAGTGGCCTGGGCAAGTAAGGAGAAACAAAAAAAAAAAAATAATGTATTTGGCATAGGGTCTTATTAAGCAGCTCAGACTGGTAGCGATTCTCTTGTTTTCAGCCTCCCCAGTACTGGAATTACAGGCATATAGCACCATACTGGGACTCGGTCGCTGACTCAGTGCACCTGGGGACAGGGCCTGTGTGGCATATGGTGCTGGGATCAAACCACAGCCCCTGTGCTTGCCTAAGCAGGCATTTAGTCCTCTGAACTATCTCACCTGCTCTGGCATGATTTTTTTTTAAATATTCAATAAGAAGAAAAGTAGGATGAGATGTGAGCTTTATATCAAGTCATAGCATTACTAAAACAATTAAAATATGGGTATTTGAACCAAAAGAAACACATTATCTCTAGGAATCAGGATGCTAAGAGGTAGTCATATCCCAGCTGTAATTTTTCTGTTTATTGACCTATTATTTATATTTTTATTTTTTATACTTAGTACAGGGTCTACAGGGTCTCAATACACAGATTGGATTCATAATGATCCTCCTGTTTTCAGCCTCTCAAGCTCTAGGATTTTAGGCAGACACCACCATGCCCAGTCTCAGTCACTGTCTCAGTGCCCCCTGGGATGGGGCAGGCATGACATTCCAGGGATCAAACCCCAGCAGCTGTTCTTTGCCTAAGCAGGTGCTTTAGTCCACTGAGCTATCTGGCCAGCCCTCCAACTGCAATTTTTCTGTTGAATTTCACAATATTAACTCTGCCTTTTCAGAAAAATGCAACAGATACAATAGGCATATTTTAATATCCTTGTACTAAACGAAGTATCAGTGGATAAACCTGACATGCACTTGGAAGATATAAAGAAAATAAAGCATTCCCTTGGAAGATATGTTCCAAAAGAGGATAGAATGAACTGGAGAAATTGCTGAAGGCCACAAAGGTGTCCAAAACATTTACTATTTTAGTTTTCTAATCAGTAGCCTCCCTGGCAAAAGTAAGTTGAAAAGTAGCAGACTTCTCAAATTGTTGGATAATATTGTATCTATTATCTGATATGCTGATTGCCTAATTATTTATTGAGAAGGAACTAAATCGATTGGGAAGAACCAAATGTAATAATATGAAAAACAACAAGATCAAAGTACTAAAAGTTTATCTATAAATCTAAATTTTGGCCTCACAAAACAGATACGTGAATACAAGACAGGGGAGACATTACATCTGCTGTCTATAACTGTATAAGAAATGAAGCCTAAAACTAATGGCTCAAAACATGAAGACTGATTTTTCTCACACAGGGCCTTAGAGTAGAAGTGATCAGGGGCTTAGGTGGGTGCTCTGGCCTTAGCATGCCTCATGAGGTTGCTTTCAAGGATTGACGGGATAGAACTTGTGTTTCTAAGGTGATGGGAAGGTAGTGCTCAGTTGCTCACTATGGGCTTCTCCACATGGTGGGTCCTCCCGATATGGCAGCCAACTTGCTCTAAAGCAAGAGATTCAGCGAGGAACGTGACAGACATCAGCTATGGATTACCAAAAGCATCAATCGTGGATTACTAAAAGCTGTATAAAAATGGAGAATTACTCGGTTCCTTGTGACTTCTACTCACAGCAAAATAGGAATAGCATTTGGGGAAGACATCAACAAGTACGTCTGCAAGAGATTTGAGCATTGAATGAATTATTCATTTCTTCAGTCTTTTCTTTCAGAAGAGAGTAAATGAGCATTCACTCTATGCTAAGAGTTGTTTTTAAGGCCCGATTGAAAGTAGTGAATTAGAAGGCAGGATCCTGTTCTTACCCAATTTCTGTTTGATTGCAAGAGATATAGATTCAACAGGAAAACAAACACAAGTCAGTTTATTTTACTGAGATAAAATAAGCTAAGTAATCGAGGAGGATGGGGCATTTGCAGACAGACATATGAGCTAGAGCTGTCAGAGAAGCCCTCTCTGGGAAACGAACTGTAAGCCAAAGATCTGAATGGCAGAAGATCCTGCTCTGTGAGAAGGTGAGGAAGAGGACGGGGCTGAGCAGGCCTTAGCATAAAGCTCATGGCACAGGCAGGTGCACTGTGTTCTATAGGAAGGACCATGGCTCCTCTGGCTTCACCATCTCATGAAATGAGGAAAGGGAGGAGACCAGATAACAGAGTTGCCATCAAGCTAAAAGTACATGGTTTATAGATCATAGTCATCAGTTTAAAGTGTAATTTAACATATTCAAGAAGATGCGTTGGTTTCCGTTGAACTGGAGATGTAGTCTGGTTTGCATATCATCAAATAATTTCATTTTCTTTGTTTATAACAGGGCTGAATTAAGGACAACTATCAGGTGATAGTGAAGAAAAGAACAAGAGGCTGTTGCTCTAGTTTGAATATGAGGCGATGTGAAATTATTTACTGACACATCTTCTGAACTAGGTTTGGGGTACTTCCTAAGAACATAGAGGCTAAAATGGAACTCACAGTTTTTAGAGACATGCACTTCTCAAGGAGGTTGGACATGCACAGAAGCAATACCACTCTGGGGACACATAGTGACATGCAGATAACATTGTCAGAGCAGGAACAAAGACAGAGTGAATGAGAGAGGGCACCGCACTCAGCATGATGGCATGAAAGCTACACAGATAACCTTTGAGATCCTTTCCAAACACTGCTTTCTATAGTGCTGCCTGAAGGGTTTTTCCACTGGCTCTGACTACAGCAGTTTAAAGCTGTGGGAACAGCCTGCCATTTATGTGGCCATGGCAAATGTAGATCTGATATAATTTGGTATGCTTCAGTAGCAATGATCTCTTGTCACCTTTGTCCACAGCCTTGACGATTAGGCCCCAAAGCTGAATGAAGACACTTAGAAGTAGCTGACCTACCATCTCCTGACCTACCTTTTCCTTGGGAGTCAAGTTGAAGTTTTTCAGTCCTTGGTCTTTACTGATTTAATCTCTTCTAAATCCTGTGCATTCTATATTTTAAAAAATCTTAAAAGTAAGCAAAATCTCAAAGTGTCTATTACTAGTTCTACTCATATCACAGATATCAAGTTGATAAAACTGTCATAACTACAGACTTTGAAATGCATTTTCAATTTATGGAACAGTGAATAGCTGCATAAAGAATTTCATCTTTTATTTAATAATGACACCAAAACAAGTGTGGAAAAATCGGGATGCCCAGTTAGGACACTCAAGCATCTGTCAGGCTTCTCTCTAGGCATTCAGGAGAACTACAGAAAGCTATCTTGGTGCATTCCTGTAACCCCAGTACTTTGAAAAGCTGAGACAAGAAGATCAGAAGTATAAACCTGTCCAGGGCAACATCTTGTCTCAAAAAGCAAATAAATAAAACAAAAACAAGCAAGCAAATAAACCATCAGACAAAGTACAAAACTATACAGAACAGGAATTCTGGGAATGGAATTTGAGTTGTTAGAACTCCTTGGAGCTTTCTGGACTTTTGTGCTACACTGAACTGAAAATTTTAGTAATTATCAAAGCTTTTGCTTTCATTTTACCAAATACTCTGATTATGCCTTCTTTTGAATTCTCAGAAGAGCCAAACTTATCTGCAAAGTAAATCCTATTATAAACATCAACTCTTTCAAGATTCTCTAATTCTGTTTTTGTCAAGGCATTCAAAGAATGGGAAATTTATTTTCCCAATGTTAATATATGTGAATGATATGTAGGAATATTATACAAATGTAAATAGAGACGGTGTCTTCCGAAAGCTTCACTCATGGTATGGGGACAAAATAGCTGAAGAGTTATCTTGGCAACTTTTCTCTTTGTGGAGACAAAATGCCTGATACCCAAAGTTAAAGGAGGAAAGGCTTATTTAGCTCACAGTATGTAGCAGTTTCAGTCCATAGTCAGTTTGACACAAAGCAGAGAGGCTGGACAGAGGGGCAGCACAGAGGAGCAAAGGTCCAAACAAGAAAGCAACAGTGCACCCATCCCTTTCCTGCCCCTTATATTGTGTGCAGACTACTCACCCTAGCAAGGGTGCAGCCTTTACCCTTAACCCTATGAGGACTATACAAAACCAACCAGTGGGCTGATTTAGTGATCCCAGAGCCTTGATCTCAGAGTCATGCACTCTAGATCCAACCACCTCTGTAAAGCTCCTCCTATGACTGCATAAGGTTTTGGGGGCGCATGTAGGCACAAGCCATACCATCATCCAAAGAGCTGTGCAGAAACGTATTTTCCTAGAAGAACTGAGATGGTCAATTCTCAGAAAAGTATGATGATAAGGTTGGCAGTTGATGGTGTCTAGGACCTTGGCTGATAAATAATTTTCCATACTGGTATGAAACTTTCCCTACACAAAAGGACTAGACACTGTGCAGAAATGTTTTGAACACTATGTTTGCACTGAACATCTGTTCTGCATCTGGGAATCCAAAAAGTTTGTACAAGCTAGGCAGAAGCCCCAGTCCCAGTAGAAAGCTGGACGCCCTGCAACCTAGGTAGACAACATGTATCCGATGTTGTACAACCCATTGGTAGAGAATTACACCCTGTGTGGCTCCACCAGGAGAAGACTTGGAAGTTAGCACCTGACTTCCCCCAGACTTCACACAGCTGTCTTTTCTGAAATTAAATGAGCCATGAGCACACCTACTGAATCCTGGAAGTCTTTCTAGTGAATCATAGCACCTAGGATAGTCTATCTGTCACAAGATCAGTTTCTGACTATCCAAGGACAAGATCATTCATTTTCCCTTCTTAAAACCATTCTTCATTCCTTTTTCCATGAGGACATTTTACTTTGTCTAATTTCTCAGGACTACTAGGCATGTAAAAATTAATGTTCTTTTTAGACATTTCTCAAATGCCTGGATTCACCTGAGATATTCTTCCTTCAATTTCTCTCCAATATACATTTTGTTTTTTATGTTAACTTACAATAGACGAAAAGATGTTTCAAAATCCTATAAAAATATGGAGGAGAGAAGGATGAAAGAAGGAGAGAGAGGGAGAGAAGGAGAGAGAGAAGCACAAACAAGAGTAAGAGAATCTTGTATTCATTTAATAGTTTCAAATTTTTTGGTAGTGAAATGTAAAATCTCACAAGAATATCTGCTGTCTGGCCAGAGAGACAGCTCAGTGTTCTAAACACCTGCCTGGCAAGGGCAAGGTCACAAGTTCATCCCTGGTGTCACATGCCATGCAACCCCCAGAACCCTGGGTGCCCTGAGCTAGCCACTGAAACCAGGCATGGTAGCACACACTGTAATTCCAGCACTGGGAAAGCTGTGACTGGAGGATCGCTAGAAGTCTGAGGTGTGTAGGGAGACCCTGTACCACATAGGAAAGAAAGGAATGATATTTAAAATAAAAAAGAATGTCTGCTGGCCTAGGATGGAGGATGAGTTTTATGATTAGAGAAGTTTATGTTCCAGGGTGCTGCAAATAAACTTCTAAGTGTTGGAAAAGTTCAGTGGGCTTGAATGTGAATTAGAGAGGGGTAGGGTGGTCCTTGGATGAGGAAGCAGGCACAGACCAGAGGTGCTTAAGAAGTTCTCTCACACAGAAGAGACACAGGCTTTGAAGTTCTTAGAAACCTAGAATTTTGTCCCTGGAAGACATCATGACTTCTGATGATGGATCATAGACTGGGATCTATGACATAGGAACATTCCAGGTCCCAAGTTACTTTTCCCCACTCCACTCTTTTAAGTTTCCAAGTGTGTGATATGAAATGTGTCATTATTCTTGTGCTGATGAAATGACATAGAGCTGCCTTTCCCCTTTGTGTGGGTACCGGACAATACTACATGCAGAGAGATTTGGATAAGAAGATATGGTGGGGAGCAGTGGCTTTCCTGAGGAGGTGGTGGCAAGGATATCCCACAGGACAATTCTTTGTCCCCTTTTCTTAACACTTGGGACCTCCACACTCTGACTCAGCATGGCCTCTTTACCCAGTGTGTGGCCTCCGGAGTGGACCATCATTTGTGCAAGGCTCACTGGGTGAGGCTTGTTGGCCTACACAAGTCCATTTAGCCACAAAGTGAAAGCAACTGTGTAGATCATACAATATCATGCAGTATAAAATATGCAAGATAAATCATGGAAGTTGGTCCAGTTATAAAATTCTATCTCATTAGAAATCTTACCAATAATTTTGACAATTCTATGAAATGATATCTCTGAGTGCACAACTGAAACAACAACAGGAATAATTATTTTCTCTTCTATTAGCTCCTATAATGAGAAACTTTCTCCAGAAATCAAAGAGTATATTAAACTCCACACTGGTGTGGAATTTTAAAAAGCTAAGTATGACTTCATTTATACTAAAAGTCTTTAATTTTCACTGGTGATAAAAACAGAATCAATGAATTTGAGAACTAAAAAAAAAATGGTTTTTCTGCTCTTGTAATTCCTGCTTAGGTTATAATAGCTTTGAACTCTGCTAGGTAATCACAATGTTATATCTGCTATGTCTAGTTTCTCTTAAGAGTTAAACTTCTTGTTTATTTAAAATATTTCTTATTTGATTATTTGCATAAAACATTAGGTATGCCTAGATGTGCTTCAATATATTTTTCTAACATTCTAACAGTTTACTTAGCTTATCTTTAATGCCTCATTACAAATCTCATCAAGACTAATTGATTGGATGCCTTGATGGGTTTATTATTGCAAATATGATGGATTGAAAAAGCATTTCTTTATTTTAGTTATTTCCAATTTTATTTAATATGCTAACATTCAAAATTTATATGTTTGTAGTAACTTGGACATGTAGCAATTTTCCCTTGTGTGCAGATGTTGATATGGAAATTATCATGCCCTGGTGGAGGAATGAAGCTGATTTTTGTCATATTTCTCTTTCCTTTTCTCTCCCCTCTGGCTTCTTATACCAGACTTAAGCATCTATAATTAAAATACAGTCAGCAGTGTTTGGAATATGCTGCGAATAAAGTGAATCTACTCACTGAGAAATTTCTTTACATTCTCATTTGTGTTTGATGACTGATCCAAATAATCTTATCTTGGAGGGAGTTTAATTTGCTATCTAGTCAGTTTTAAACTAGTAAGTCAACGTTGTTGACCAAACTTCCACAACTTTAAATCTCAAATCACAGCCGTAAAGTGATCATCTTGGAGAAAATGGGAAGCTCTGTCGTCGAAAAGAAGAAAGGTTACTGGGCAACGCTTCCCTTTTTGGGAAGGGACTTGCAGATGTGGGGGCACATGGTACATGGAGTGTATTTTCATTGCATCATGTATCTGATAGTATTAGTTAAAGAATCAGGCACGCTGAACAGTAACTTCTTGGAAAGTGCAATCTCTTTTTCATGGCAAAATTAAAGAAATCTAAGTTCTGAGTAAATCCAATTGTGATGATGATGGGAGTGCTAGTTGTGAGAGATGACATTTATGATACTTTTGCTAAACATTTTTAAAACCTTGAAACTTCAATTCTAAACTATGACCTTGGAGCAATGTTCTGTTTTCTTAATAATGTGTTGAAATGTCAGAAAAATCATTCTAATGGTAAATCATTGGAAAACTCTACCATAAAAATCAAATAGTCATGTAATCTTAATCAGTACAAAAAAGGGGTGAGCAATGGAAGGTAAATAAAGTGAAGAGAGGAAAGAGAGCAGACCAAAGACTGGGTGAGGGGGGCAATCAACATGGTAGAAATCCTGCATGCTTACACTTGCAAGTCCTTTGCAAAAGGCTAGAATGTCTTGATGAATGTAGAGTGTCCCATTTGAAGTAGGATCATTGAAAACAATTATTCCCCAAATACTGCCTTGTAGAAAGTTGGCCTTGAAAATTACAAGGGTTGAGTTATCTTGCAAATAGTTTTCCAAATGAGATTTGGAGAAATGAGTGGTTGATGAATCCTAGAAATTTTAGAGCAGACTTTGATGTCCTGGTGTTTTTGATTAGTTGGTATTTAACATTTCTCACTTTCTATTTCTCTCATGCCACTCTTGCCCAGATCACTTGCATGATTACATAGCTACAGTGCCTGATAGCTTGATACTTATGGCCATGATTATGCAGAAGAGTAATTTGGAGGATGCAGGTCCTTTCTCTAAATTTTTGTCTGAACTATTCACTTGATGTCTCACACTCTTTCAAGCACATGCAGTGACAAGCCAGAAT
>PVKN010041473.1:0-10558 GCA_004027915.1 Capromys pilorides
GAAGGCATCTTCATATATTTTGCATTTTAATTGTCAGAATTCTACTATGAGGTAAATGTTATTATCGTCAATTTCCAAATATGGAAATGGAGGTTTAAAAAATCAAGAGCTTGCCTGGGGTACAATCAGTGGAAAGTGGCAGAGTTGATGTCCAAGACCGGTTTTGGGGCTCCCCGGGGAAGACATTTGCCCTGTTCTGTGATGATTTCTTGTCTGTCTTGGTCACTTACTCATTTTTGAAACATCAGCTCTTGCAGCTGCAGTTTAAAGGAAGAGAGGTTTCCTCTGGGTCACCATTTGTAGGCGTTGAGTCCATAGCCCGGTGCAGCATGGCACGGGGCAGGAGAAGCATTTCCTGATATGGCAGTGAATAGCAGAGGGCAGGCTCGAGGGAGGGGGAGGCCTGAGACCCTTCCAGGTAACTGTGAGCCACCTTCTGCAGCCAGCACTAGAGAACCTTCATGTCCCAACATCACAACTAAACTCATCAGTGGGTTAGGCAAGCACCAAGGACCATGCCCCCATGATTCAGTCTTGTCCCCCACATCACCCCTATAAGCACATGAGACTTGGAGGGGACAACTATCTACCACAATGTCATTCTGCTCCTGCCCCCAAAAGACTAATGCATATTCCTTTATGTAAAAATAAACTTAGCCCATCTCTAGGAGTTGCTGAAGCCCTGTTTCAGCACGGCGAAAAAGTCCAAGTCCAAAGCTTCCCCTGAAATATAAGGCAAACCCTTAGCTGTGAGGCCCTCCAGGATGTTCATCACTTCCCACAGGGAGTGGCACAGGATGAACGTCCGCATCCCAAAAGATATGAATGCAAGTTGGAAAGGAACGTGAGCCAGGCAAGCCTGCAACCCTGCAGAGTGAACACGGAATGCTGCGGCTCCGCGTCGGCATCCTGGGCAGTCTGTGCCAAGCCGTCGGCTCCAGCGGGCTCGCGTGGCCCTGGCCCTGCGGCACCTCCAGTGATCTTAGGCCTCATTGCTCCCTTGCTGGCTGGCTTTGCCCACACTCTGCAATTTTTCCTTCGTGATCCACATTTCTGGGTTCTCAACCTTCTGGGGCCCTCTCACCTTCAGCTGCACCTTCCCCGCTTCCCACTGCCCCCGCGGGGACACGCTGCCCGGCCTCCCAGTCCTCCATGGCTATTCCCCTACAACTCTTATCTTCTGTGCCTAAAGCTGGTACCAGGTGGATGAGTCAGGGTTTGCTGCCTGCTGCAGCCAAGGCCTGGCTTCCTTCCTTCTTGGGACTTCGAAGTCAAGCGCCTGAGCTGCTGAACACAGTGATGCCAATCCAGGGAACGAACTCCCTGGGCCAACACCACTGTGGATCACAGTGCCCAGGGGCCCTCTTCTCAAAGCCACTCTTTCTCCTCAGCAATTTTGAGCTGTCAGAGGGTTGAGCCTTGCTTCCTCACCTTGCTTCCAGGCCCTTTTCCTGTTGTCCTCTTTCAAAAATACTTCACTTCTTTTTAATGCAAATCTTCTAAGCACACAAGTTCTCCCCTGCCCCGCATTGCGATCTGCTGTGTGCAGGAGCTTCCCTTCTGGTGAAAGCTGCCTCAGAGCTCCTGGAATTGCCCAGCTGTCCCTTACACTCCTCTTAAGGTGCTGTTCACTGACAACAGCTCTGTACCACCTCAGCACTAGACCTCCTTGAAATCACTTCTGTCACATGAATCACTTCACCTCCCTTAATCTCATTCTGCTGGATGTCTCTGGACAGGAGCAAAATACAGACAAAGTTCCAGACAGAGCGTAGCCCGCATGGCCTGGAGCCGGCCACCAGTGTGGTCGCTTCTCAGCCGAAGCCTCCTGAGCCTGGCCCTGTGTTGTCTGAATTTCAGTTAGTGTTGTAGTCTGCTGTGCTCTGACCACAGTGTCCCATTGGACTTGATGTCCAGTAGTCCCTGGCTATTTCATGGTTCAGCTGTCACAGACATTGTGTCACAGGTTTTCAAAAAATATTAATCTAAATTATTTATCACAGTTTTTTCATTATATCATGCGATTTTGCAGAGCCGTACAGCACATGTATGCGGTTAGAAATACGTAGGTTTATGAGTGTAGAAAATGATTAACATTGGAAGTGTTTTTAAGTGTGGGAAAAGTTTATAAGAGTGTGAGGATCTATAAAGCCTGTGTGTGTGTGTGTGTGTGTGTGTGTGTGTGTGTGTATTATTGCTACTTCACTGATTTTTACTTATCATGGGGATGTCTGGATTGTAGCCTCCATGATAACTGAGAGGCCGCTGGACAGCATTCTAGGCCCCTTCTCCAGCCAGGATCTCCAAACCTTTCCAAACTCTTTTCACAAGCCAGTTCCAAAGATTTCTTAACCATGTGATTAGGCAGCACCAGAGGAACAACCCCACTTCTGGTACTAAAGCCTGTATCGGTTCCTTTTTTGTCCCTGAACTGTAATCCTCTGGTAGCCACAAGTTAGAGGAGAGCAGATTTGTTCCTGCTCATAGCCTACCTGCTCCAGACAGAGTGGCCAGGAACACAAGAGGAGAAACATTCCATGATACAGCAGCATGAAGCAAAGCAGGACCAAGGAGTGGGCGAGGACACAGGCCCTTCGTGGGACACCCAGTGAATGCCTCCTCCATTGAGGCTACGTATGCCAGCATCACATCTAGCTGTCAATGCACCTGTGGATTAATCCAGTATAAATGTCATGCCCCCTTGATCCAGTCACCCCCAAAAAACCTCCCCTATGAGTGCGTGAGGATGTGTGGCAACATATAGATTATAAATGACATCATTGTCCTTCTGAGGCACATACCAGTGCTTCTCTATGAACTGCTCGGATACACCCAGGTATAGGCTCTGCGCAGTCACGGAGCAGATCCTGTTGATCTTGGCTACTGTGGTTTTTCCCCAGCAGTGGAAGCAATATAGGCAGGTGAGGTAGATAGAAATTAATATAGAGTAAGAGAGAGACAAGGCTCTTAAGAAAGTCAGTACAAAAATAAAGACATTGGAATTGTGGTCCGAGTTCCATCTGCAGAAGGGCAGGCCTCCACATGGAGATGCAGTAGCCTAGCCTCGCTGCTGCCCTAAGGGATAAACAGTAACCTGAGGTGATGTTTTCGTTAACAACATGTGGTCCAGGAAATCCTCATGGACATCTGTCACCTGGGAGGGTGACCCAAGTATTAGGAGCCATGCCCCAAATGCCTGTGTTCCTTCCCTGTGCCCTTTCCACATGGTTTCCACTTTGAACACTAATTAAGCAGCTATCTTTGTGCTCCTATAGAGTGGCTGTACTTTGGTGGACAGCAAACACAAGTCGTATAAACTGCTCCTGATAAAAGGCCTAAATGCCATGCATTCCTGGCCAAGGTCCCTTCTGGAGATCCAGGAGCTATAATGGCTTCGTTCCTCAATGTTGTGGCACCAGAACTCAGCGCAGCCAACATCTAACGTGTAGAAAGTTAGA
Organism: Capromys pilorides; assembly: GCA_004027915.1. Classification (NCBI taxonomy): domain Eukaryota; kingdom Metazoa; phylum Chordata; class Mammalia; order Rodentia; family Capromyidae; genus Capromys; species Capromys pilorides. The sequence continues at coordinate 3,459 of PVKN010041473.1, forward strand.
GTTCTCCTGTACCAGAATGCAGCCTCGGAGGACCCTTAGGATTTCCCACCGTCTGCACCACCCGGAAGGCCCCTTCTCTAGAGCTCCTGCCCTGCTTAGAAAGATCTTCACATTGAAGTGTGAATGGCTGCCGAGGCTTAGTCTACTTCAGTTTCCACAGCATTTGCAATTCCCAAATGGAGAAGGATAAGGCAAAAAGATGATTTTCAGCTGGTAGAAACTCAAACATACCCCTGAGGAGGTGGGAATGTAAAAAAAAAAAAAAAAAATGTGCTCTTTCATTTCTATGGCATGAGCTTGAGCTTCCCTGGGAGAGCTCACCGGTCTTCAGTAGATGTGGCTGCTTCTCTACTACCATTGTCATTGTGCTTTGCCCTGCGTCACTCCTGGGCCACAAGAGCCTGAACTCTCTCTGTGGACCCCTCAGGGGGAAAGAGAAGACTGAAGGTCGGAGGGAGGGGAGAGAGGGCCGGCGCAAGGGACGCAAGCGCGGACTGCAGGTGCGAACGCCTGCAAAAGCGCCGCAGCGAGCAGCCAAGAAGGCCGCCAGCCTGGGTTTCCTCATCGAGAGCCACAAGATAGAGATGCGCGTCCAGCATGAAACGTGGTGGCTTCTTTCACAGCGTCGCAGCATTTTACCTGGCTTTGTAGGCCTCAGTCACCCCGGCACAGCAGCGGCTGGTGGAGGGGCTGCGTTGTAAGAGCCGCAGGTGGGGGGTGAAGCCTCTAGCGTCTCAGACTAACGCAAAATTGGGGCTCCCCACCTCCCGCTCCATGGCAACAGGAAAACCGACAGGTGCAGGACAGATGCCCTGGGACAGGGGAAGACCCAGCTGGGAGCTGCGCTTAAGGGACCAATAAAAATAACGATTTTCATACCATGTGGTCTTTTGTATTTTACCTCTTAGACCATGTTATGTGAGATTAGGAGTAAACCCAGAATCTTTCCCTTATTCTTCTCTCCTCTCCTTCCTTCTCTTTTCTTTTCTTTATCCTTCCTTCCTTCCTCCCTACTTTTCTTTTGTCCTTTCTTTTCCTTTTCTTTCCCTTCCCTTCCTTTCCTCTTTTCTTTTCCTTTCTTTTTCAGTGCTGGAATCAAACCCAGAGCCCTCACATGCTGGCTAGGGGCTCTACCCCTGGTTACATCACCCTTCCATACCTCAGTATTTTCTACTATGAATTTTATCAAATTCCATAAGTGCTATTTTAATGACTAGGCATTCAATCCAGGGGTGCCTCACTCCTGTAGGTTGGGTTCATGTGCTTCTGCCCTTGAGGTGGGCTCCTCTTCTGCATCCCCTCCATCATGGCTTCTCCTCCTGGGTGTGAGGGCATCTCAGAGAGAAGCACCAACTTCAGGCTTCTTTCAGTAACCAGCAAAACTCAGGCTGTGCGTTGGACCAAATCTGGAGTGGACACTTGACTTGATTGGCGGAAGAGAGTTTGCACCGACTTTCCTTTCTGCGCAGTGTGCAGGTACAAGACCTAGGACAGTAGCAGCTGCGCTGGTGCCATGAACAACAGTAACACGCTGGAAGCTGCCACTCAGACACGAGGGAGATGGAAAGGAGGAGGGGACTGAACCTGGCAGGGTGCTGGGCCCTGCAGAGCCCACACCTGAATAGTAGCTGGCATTTTATGAAGAAACAGTAAATGCTCTTTAGCATTTGAATCTATTTCAGTCATGTTTTCCAATTTCTTGCTACCACATGCATGCTAAATGCAACTCATAAACCCTAATATGCTGTAGCTCCCACCTCAGGTGTATATGCATTGTCTTTTTTCATCTTAATAGTCTTACATGTAGACAAAGTGTAGATATAACAAAGTTTTCCAGTTTTAAGTATACATTGGTACAATGTGTGCCCATTACATAAATATTTTAATTAAGAATAGAGATTAAAAACAAGTTCTCGAGGCTGGGGAGATAGCTCAGTAGAAGAAGTGCTTGCCTGGCAAATGCAAGGACCTGAGTTCAATCCCAGTTCAGCAAACAAAACAAAAACCCAAGTCGTCTTCATCCTTGCAGCTGGCAGCTTGCTCCCCCTTAGCTTGGGACCTGCTTCCCGGTCAGGGAAACCCAGCTTGGCCATAGAATTTGCTTTGCCAGTGGGACGATGGCACAGACGACAAAACAAAGACTTGGGAGCTCCTGGTGTGCTGGAATTTGATGTAGGTCAGATCCAGAGAAGGGCATGAGTGGGGTGAGCTGGACCACTCAGGATGTGAACCTCGCAGAGGAGAACCCAAGAGTTCTAGCTCAGAGTCAGTAGGCTCCTCGGACTTGCTGGACTCGTCCTGAGGAGAAAACCACCTGAGGACCAACAAAATCACATGACGATGTGGGCATGGCTTTGTGCTCCGAGAGTTGGCAGCCACTTGGTACACAACCAAAGCTAAGAGAAAAGTGAAGGCATCTCCTCAGCTTGCCTAGTGTCCTCCTGGCATGGCCAGCGAGCTTCGGTCCCAGGTTCAGGGAGCCGCTCTTCTGTTCTTCACCAGTTTATCTCTCCCACTCTTGCACAGTGTGTGAACCCATGCACACTGTTCCTTTACTCCCAACTTCTCTGCTAAACGCAGAGTTTCCAAACTCCATGTTTTGGTTTGTGCCCGTGGTCTGATTCTTTCTGCTGAGAGCAGTCATCCACTGTGTGCCTGTTTCGCCTGTAGCTTCTCCCAGCCCAACTTTTGGGGTGCTTGCAGGTTGAGACCGATGCATACACAGCTTGTTGGAGCATTTGTACACAGTCACAGGTTTTCATTTCTTCAGTTTAAACACTTAAGTGAAAATAACTGCCCTTGGATAGATGACCTTATCAGAGAACACCACTGTGTCAAGTTCATATTACCAGCAACAATGTGTGAGCAGTCTAGCTACTCAAGCACCTGCCAGCACTGGAACTTTTCAGATTTTATAGTTTTGGTCAATCTGGTAGCTTGTTAGTAACAATGCACTATGGTTTTAATTTGTATTTCCCTGAAAAATAAAAATGATAAACATTTTTCATGTTCTTTTTTTTTGCATCACATATTTTTATCATCCAATCTTTTTTTTTATCTTCTAAACCAATCATTTATTTGAGAGAGAGTATAGCAGTAACTGAAGTTACATTAGAAGTAGCACACATCTAAAAGACAAGAATGAACCATATTTCAAGCATCATTTTACTGTTACCCATTGCTATCCTCAGTGTGAAAAATATTTTGGTGGTTCTTATGTATCCTGTGCGTATAAGTGAATGATTTTGCTCCTGCCATGTCTCCTATTTTTTCTGTTTGCCTTGACTTTGTTGTATAACGCTTAAGCCTTTGGTTTCCATTCAGCTGTGTTATTTCTTTCCATTTTTCATGTTCTTAATTAGCCATTAGTGTGTGTTTTTGCTGAGGTGTCTGTTCAAATCTCTGGTCCAATTTTAACTTATTTAAACTGTCAATTTTTTCCTTAAATACATTTTTGTAATCAGTCAGGTATCTGTATTGCCTATCTTCTTTATTTCTTCACATCAGTCAGCTCTTTCTTTGTACATGGATAAGTTTTCACCTTCTAAGAACATCTGCTAGCATTTATGATAGGCTAGATCTATTTATGACGGCACTCTCAGCTAGAATTTTTCTGAAAATACTTATTGTATCTTTTTTTACAAAGATATTTTCACTAGACAAAATTTCAGTTGCATCATTTCTTTCAACACTTTACAATATTAATTTGTTTTCTTCTGGTTTTCGCTGTTTATTGATATTAGTTTCTATTAGCTAAAATTTTCTTTTTAACACTAAAGATAAGGACTGCGCCCTTGTTAGGCTCCTGCTCTGCCAGTGAGGTCCGTCCCTACCCCATATTTAAGTCATGTTTTGTTTATTTCTTTCTGTTCTAAAATTTCTCTTTCTCTTTTATACTGAGAAGTTTGATAGTAAACTGTCATTGTGATTTTCTTTTTTTAAAATGTATTTAGGACAGGGTCTGCAGGTTCTACGGGTCTCACTCTGTAATCGGACTCCTGTTTTCAGTCTCTCAAGTGCTGGGATTACAGGTGTGCCACCATGCCCAGTCTCAATCACCTTCTCAGCGAGCCCCGGAGGCGGGGCCAGCACAGCTTGGCGGGGATCCGACCGCGGCCCCTGGTCTGCCTAAGCAGGTGCTTTAGTCGGCTGAGCTATCTGGCCGGCCCTTTTATGTTCTTTCTTACTTTACAAACATCTTATTCCAATTCCTTCACTGCAGCCTTTCTGTGATTAAAGAAGTCATTATTGCATGCATGATTGAAGGTATCCAAGTAAATTTCTAGACCCTGTTTTTCAAATTTATTTTAGCAACTCCTTAGCAACTGATTTCTGATAATGACTTTTATTTTTTAAACCAGAAGTAGAAGTTGCACAAATAATTAGTGGTTTCATTATCCAATTCTTAGTCAGAGTTCCAGCTGGCTTTGCTTCCGACACCATAACCTCAATGGTATGAAGATAACTAATGACAAAGTACACAAGAAAGAGAGAGTCGGACCTTTGAGATGGTGTGTGTGTATGTGTGTGTGTGTGTGTGTGTGTGACCTTTTGTGCTAACACGTAATTCTCCTCTTCACTGGACAACTCTTAGTGCATTACTCACACCCTGTTCTGAAGTCACTGGCTTTATATCAAGTTTCAAGCATTTGCTGCTACTCTGAAATAAATGAATGGTTTTACTCTATCTTTGCATCATTGTCAAGGACATTTACTAGCTATTTTCTAAGATTTTCCTGCTCAGACTCCTTTTCCTTTAGAAATACTTCATCCCAGAAAGCACCTAATATGTGCAGAGCCCGGCTCCTCATGCTGCTTGGTACTGATGCTTGTGTGCATTCTTCTTCATTCTGGTAAATACATGTGTATCAGAGGACAAGTTTATAGGGCTTGTGTGCACAGGAATAAAGCTATTTCTCACTCCGCTCTGACAGGGAAAAGATCAAAGATCCAATGCCAACTCTTCCACATAACCGTAGCTAAAAAGTGAGCTAGTCGGTCCTGCAAAGGCAGAATGAATAGGGCTTACTCATTCCAAAATAAAAGTCTTCGATGTGTGCCCATGAGCAGTTAAGGAGTTCTGACTTCTCCCTCAGGTTCTGTATGAGTTATAATCACTAGGACATCTCTGAATGCCGACTTGACGAGAAGATTCTCCATGCCTGGCAAGGACACAAGAATACACAATCGAAACCAAGAATTACATTGAGCTTCTCAATTACTCTACTCTGCCTCTGAGAGGCAAGATACTTTTTTACTCTTTGCTTCTATAAAGCATTGCCTGCCAAGGAAATTCTGTCTCAATGTTTCGCTTTTCTTCAATATGTAAAGAATGGAACATCTCCCCCTGGGCTGAAAATAGGAGACTCCAGGGTGTATCGGAGTAAGTTGTCAATGTGTGAAAGTACAGAACAGGTCTGTAGGTTGCTTAGTAGTGTCCCCACGTGCCTAGGCTTGGCAGCCTGGCTGCTGTTTCCCTGTTAAGTTTACCCACAGAACAGCTTCTCCTTCAAGATGCCTGAGCCCTCGAGGCCACAAGGAGACTCGCTCACCCAGGCCTGGAGCCAGCGGAGGAGAGCAGATTTCTCTGCATTTACCCTGAGGGTCTGAAAGAAAAGTGAAAATAGGCAGCAGCCCATTTGTCACTGGCAAGATGGCGTAATCACTGGAACCCAGACATCAGCGGGGCCATCCCGAGGGAGGGGAACGCGAGGAAAGACTCTGGACCGACCCCGTCTTGACCGCTGCTGCCTTCACATTTGCTCCTAAAGCCCCAGTGATTAATTTCATGAGAGCAGGCATTTTCTTCCACATGTAAAATCAAGTACAGTGAACGAGTCACACCATGAAAGACTGCTATGTGGAAATGCGGTCGCCCCTCTCAGATGAATACGGGGGCAAGTAGGAGGCTTTAAGGATGTGCGTGGTCTTCAGTCACCTCCTCTTAGCAGAGCTTCGGATGACGTGGCACTCTCCTCTCCCTGCATGGCCACTCAGGTCGCAGGCCCGGCCCACAGAGAGCTCACCCCAGCAGGCTCTCCTCTACTGTGCCCACAGACCATACTCCCAAGAGGTAAGCTCAGGCTTATCAAGAGCCAAGCGTGGCGGTCCCTGAGCCAGCTCATTCTACCCTAGTTCATAGTCACTATGGAATCTAATCCAACGTGCATGAAATGAATTGACTGCAGGCATAAAATGAAGAAATAATAGCGAAACTAAACTGTGTGCTTTACAAAACTGAGTGGTCTATACCCCGTACCCCAACAGGTGCTGTAGGGTACAGAAGGACAGTGGAGCAAAAGGGGCAGCCATCTATGTAAAGTATCTCTACATTTTTTCTTTCAAAAAATTTTTAAGACATGGTCTCTCAGATCAAGGTTGATGTTGAGCTTCCTACAGGAAGGCTCACGCTGCCCTTGAACTCATGGAGGTCCTCCTGCCTTAGCCTCTTGATCGCTAGGATTACAGATGTGTGACACTAAGCCTGGTGGTTTTTTAAATTTTTTTTACATTATTTTATTTTTTTATTTTGTATTTTAGGAAAGGATCTACAGAGTGTTCAGGGTCTCACTACTAGACTGCACTCATAGGAATCCGCCTGTTTACAGCCTCCCAAGAGCTGGGGTTACAGGTGTGAGCCACCACGCCCAGTCTCAATTGCTGTGTCAGCCCAGCTTGGGGGTGAGGCCAGCACAGCAGGTCCAAGATTCAAACTTGGGGGCCCCTGCACCTGCTTAAGGTGCTTTAATCCCCTGAGCTATTTGGCCGGCCCTTTGTTTGTTTAAATCACAATTGTTTTGTACCTGATTTTGCTCCAAGTTTAAGAAGACCAATGTGTAAGTCAAAGACTGGGCAATTTTCTTGCAAGAGATGATGCAGATTTCTAATCAGTCTGTGCTCAGAGAATGTCTTGGCCTCGTGTCACAAACTTGGTAAACAAAGGTTCTTTGAAAATCCCTAAGTCAAATTAAACTGGCCCTTGGATCTTTGACTTGAGCTGAGGGGTATTCCCCCTTATAGCCACTTTAAACAATCCTAGCAACAATGCTTCAAGGAACTTAGGAAATACTATTGCAGTTCAGAACTAAGTTTGAATTCAT
>PVKN010041474.1:0-10555 GCA_004027915.1 Capromys pilorides
AATAGTATAAAGGTTTTCACAGGAAAAGAACAATACTGAACATTGGTAATTTAGTAAATTTCTTCTTTTTTTTTTCTCTTCCTTTCCTTCCCTCCTTCCTCTCCCCTTTCTCCTTTTCTTTCTTTGAGATGCTGGGGATTGAACCAGAACCTTGTGTATGCTAGATCTAAGTTGTACCAACAGCTCCATTAGTCACTTTTTTAAAAGCCGAAGTCAGCCAGGGAGGGTGGAACATGTCTGCAATCTCAGCATGCAGGAGGTTGAGGCAGGAGGACTGCTGTGAGTTCAGGGCCAGCCCAAACTACCTACATAGCAAGATCCTATCTCAAAAAACCAAACAAAGAAAAAATACGACACACCCCAAAAAACAAACCACAAAACCCCATCAAATTCAGTGATGTTGGACTTAACGTATTTGTGTAGAAAATTGCTCAACGGTACATTTCAGTCTCATATTTTGTTTAATGTTTTCAGATTTACTGATGGTGGGGATATTCTTAGGATATCCCTAAAAAATGTGGCTGTATCTAAGTTTAATTTTTTAGTAAACTTATTAGAGATCTGCCTGTGGAACAATGAAGACAAAGGAAAGCATCACTTTCCTGTCATGACAGCAACTGGGAATATAAACATGAATAATCACAGTTCCCCAATTTTATCTACATGGTAACTGTAGATCAGTAATATACAGACCAACTCTCATACTTTACAGAATTTTATATATTATATATTTGTGCTTGGGACTGAACTCAGAGCCCCAGACCTTATTTATATTTTTAAAATATGAGTTTTGGCTAAGAAACATGAATCAGACCAATATACACACATGGTTCCTATAGTAACTCTCCCCTGCCCCCATCTGAGGATTGAATCCAGGGCCTTTGCACTGAGCTACATCTCTAGCACTTTTTAAATCGGGAGATAGGATCTTACTAAATCACTCAGTTGCCTGGGTGGGGCTCAAACTTGCCTTACCCAGTTGCCAGGGTTTTAGGCATGTGCCACCACACCCGGCAAGAAGTAAACAATTCTTAAATATGGGTTCAACTAAGGTGAGTCTTCCTTTCAGCTTTTGTAAGCATTCCTCAGTCAGGTTGGGGGGAGCAGAGAGGGAGGAAGGAAGGAAAGAAGGTAAAGGGAAGGAAAAAAAGAGGGAGGGGGAGGGAAAAGGAGAAGGAAGGAAGGAAGGAAGGAAGGGAGAAGAGAGACTGAATGAATATCTCTGTGACACTGGGGATCAAATCCAGGGTTATTGGTGAAGTACTCTACGACTTGGCTATATCCTCAGTTCTTGTTCTTAATATATTTTAGAGAACATCACCAGTTAGAACTTTGAAGAAAGAAATTATAGAACAATTAAAGTAAGTACATTATGAGGATAGTCTCAGGAAGAATACTGGATGGGCTTTTTTTGGAGACAGAGTCTTGCTATGCAGTCTGGGCTGGCCTTGTGCTCACTTTTGTAGGCGATAGGCTGGTCTCAAACTCAAAACTTGCAGCGATTCTCCTGTCTCAACCTCCCCAGTGCTGGGATTATAAGAGTGAGTTCTGACACAGCTCCCTCTCACCCCCCAGCCCCACGATCCGGGGCCAGGGATCAAACTCTGGTCCTTGCGCTTGCCAGGTAGGTGCTTATGCCTCTCAGCTATCTCCCCAGCTCCTGGATGGGCTGTTTTTTCCCCCCACCCAGGGTCTTAATACATAGCTTAGACTCGTAGTGATACTCCTGCTTTCAGCCTCCCTAGTGCTGGGACTACAGGCATGCGTCACTGCATTTCATTGCCAGTCCATTGTGCCTGTGGGACGGGGCCAGCATGGCATGTAGTGCCAGGGATCAAACCCTGGCTCCTGCCCTTGCCTAAGCAAGCTGTTGAGCTATCTCTCCTGCCCAAGGATGGGCTATTTTAAATGGTTAGTTTTGACATATGTACTGTGTTTTAAGAAAGAGAATAAAGAGAACATTTCCTATTAGTTACAAAATTTACCACCATTTTTTGTTGTTTTGTTTATTTGACACAAATTCTTGCTGGGTAACTAGGCTGGTGTTCTGCCTCAGCCTTCTACCAGGTGCTAGGGTTATAGGCATGTGCTACCTACCACACTTGCTTACTATTACATCAAAGTATAAGAAATTTATTGCTGTACGAGGCTGGGGAGATAGCTCAAGGTCAAAAGTGCCTGCCTGGCAAGTGCAAGGTCCTGAGTTTGATCCCTGGTTCCAGAAAAAAAGAGAGAAAAGAAAGAAAGAAATTTACTGCTGTTTCCAAGACTCGAAGGATATCTTTCTATATAGTAATTACTTATACACTTCTGAAATCAATCAATTTTCCTAAAAAATAGGTTGTGAGATTTCGTATCCTATCTCTCTAGTAACAACACAATCTAACTAAATCTACCACATCTATTAAAACTACCATTGGTTTTCACATTCTCTTCACTTTATTTTGTATTCTGTCAACTACAAACAGACTTAATACTGGCCTTGCAAGTACTGTTACTGGTATGTTCAACCCTAATGTCATCATCTTCTTTGCCAGTTTTATGGCTTGTTGAAATGTAAATATCTCAGGGAACATAAACACATTAAACTTTTTCAGCGTTTCTACACGTTAAGAAGAAGAAATTCTCTAGATTATTAAGATCTATAGGTGGTTTTTGTTTTGTTTCATTTATGATACTGAGGATTGAACCCAAGGCATTGTATATAGATTTTGAAAAGTTTTGATTTTTTTTTAAAAAGGGGGTGAACAGAAGGAGCAATGACACTGGGGACAGGAGGAGTGCACAGACACACATACACCCACAGAGCACATTACCCTTGCTTTGCAAACCCAAAGAAATTCTTTGCACCGCAAATGCCCATAGAACCAGCAGGAATCGAGGTTATCTTGCTAAGCACAGAAGGAAGATACACAGCAGAAGAGTCCAGCTCCTGGTTCTTAACTAAAGTAAACAAATATTATAGTCACTTAAATTATCAATAATGTATTTAAGTAATATCCCCAGATGGTCTATTACATGCAAACTAAAAAATGCAGAATCCAATCCTGATAAGATCAGTTAATTGCGAGTGCTCGGTTTCTATATTGTTTTTTAACAAAACATGGCAAAATTATGTCTCAGGAAGGAATGACTTTGTATGTATAGAGGAAAAGCTCTAAAAAAGAAAACATGTCTTTATATAGTAATACATTAGAATATTTATAGCTTCCTGTTTTGAAAGATTATTAATATTAGTGTTTCTCTTGGTTGTAAAATGATAAGTAGGAATAGCAATCTGGCAATTTAAAAAATTTACTCCAAAACAAATGCTTTTAAATGGGCACTTGCAATGAAAGATAAATCAGATATGGTAATGGCTTCTTTCATAAAAGCCACACATAAACAGCACATAAAGATGACAAGTCAAGCAGCAGTAGCCCATTCTTCAGCCAAAAAAGGAAACAGATGAAGAACTAAAATTATAAAAAAGAAAATTATCTCCAGACCCTCCCCAACCCCCAAAAGCTTGACAAATAATAGTTTTGGTTTACTTTCAGTGGAAAACTCAGGCCACTAGTAGCTTCATGAAGGACATTAGAGTCACAGACTCTCAAGGTGGGGATAAACTAACACAGTTATCACATGCTACCATAAGAGGATTTAGAAATTCTATATTGCTGTGTAGTATGACATTCTTTATCACACAATGCATTTCTCTTCATTCTAATTTTTCTCTGTTGGATATACCCTCCACTATCTTTGTTTTTGTTTTAGTTGGTACATTATTGGCCGCAATCCAGACTTCTCTGCTTATGGTACTCATCAGCTTCTCTGTGAAGCTCAGAGTCATTTTCACAGTATACTGCAATTTTTTAGTGCGTAAAGCTACCTCTGGATGAAATCTGGATAGAGAAGTTTATTGAGGAAAACACTGGCTTTTACTACAGTTCATAATACTGTTTATTATAAGAAAATAATTCCACATTGCAGCCTTTCTTTTATAAATGCCAACGAAATGTCAATTGGAATTTAATTATCTTTCAAATGCACACTTCTGTTATCACTGTCCTTGTTTCCCTCCAGGTGCTGGGATCAAACCCAGGACCTTACTTATGCTAGGCAAGCACTTTGCCAATGAGCTACACCCCTAGACCCTAAATAGTGCTGTTATTAGATTATCCCCAGAATAGGTGACTGTAAAAGCAAACAGCTTCAAAATCCATGCCTGATGCAAAATTTAGCTATGAAGTAATAGAAAATTTTGCCTTTACATTGCACTCACCAGCAAGAATTCCACAGATCAAATGAATATTCTCACACCTGAACAGATCTACTGAAGTCAAAGTGCTTGAGTAAATTATTAAAGGTTATACTGAATGTGCCTTAGGAGACCAGAAACATTTGGTGGTCACTTATATTTCACCATATTATGAAACACTGGGGAGCAATCCTCTAGTTACACATAATAAAACAAAATTACGGTTGCTGGCAGTTTTTACTCTAGTTCCAGTTCCAAAACTGGTTCATCTTAACAAGCATTTAAGAAAAATATCATGTTCCATTGTTTTTTAAATGTATTTGGTTGTTACAGGGTCTCACTATGCAGCCTGGACTCATAGTGATCCTCCTGTCTTCAGTCTCCCCAGTGCTGGGATTACAGACTCTGTGCACAGCTCAGCCCACCCTGGGGGTGTGGCTGCCATGGACTGTGGTGCTGGGGATCGATGGTGGTCTCTGTGCTTGCCTAAGCAGGTGCTTTAGTCCGCTGAGCTATCTCACCCGCCCCTCATGCTCCAACTGAATGTGTAGAGAACAGTTTTGTGATTCCACAGAACTCAAAATTAGAGAAAGCAATTGTTAGATACTAACTAGCTGTGTCTTCTCTTGAAATTTTCTACAATAATGAAAATGGCTTTCCATGTTAACATTATCAACAAATTCCTAAAAGGAATGTGGCTTTGGTGAAAGCTTTAGTGTTTCTATATTATTCAGACATGGCCACAAGGTACACACTTTGATCTTGTAAAGAGACCACTCTAAAATATGAAATGTTGGGCTTCAGCAATCACTTGGATAATAAATTAAATTTTTAACTCTGAGAGTAAGATAAGATTTACCAAGGTGATGTAAAAGGGAAAAGTGATATCTCGTCTATTAATTCCATGTTACAGGAACAAGCTCTCCTCACCCACATATCCACCCCCACACCACTCTTCAATCTTCAATTTGATTTGGGTAGCAATGCTGGATGGTTAATAACTACTAATTTGTACAGTGCTCTGAAAAACACAAAAGGCAAATTCATCACGTTAAACTGCTTATAACAGATCTGACAATTACACGCTTTGTAGTGACTGGTTAAATTAGTTAGAAAAATTATTTTTAAAAACTTGGCATATAAATAACAAATTAGTTCAAAATGACTTAAAACAATAATCTACGAACTGAACAGAAAAATAGGTTGTCTTAGACTAAGCAAAAGACAACTGCTAGGTCACAGAGAAGTATAAAAATATGGAAAAGTAATGATTTTTTAAAAAAAGATTTCTTACAAGAATCTCTTGCTAATAAGCTGAGGGAGAGCAAAAGGTCCTTTTCCTTTGGTGTGGTAGTGGGTCTGGCCATAACTGCCATGGTAGCTACTCCCTTCCCCTCTTCTCTCACTTTTCTCTCTTCTCTCTCATCCCCAACTGGCCTTGAGTTGGTGGCAATCCTCCTGCCTCAGCCTCCCAAGTACTGGGATTATAGGCATGCACCACCATGCCCTACTGTCTTACTACTACTACTACTACTACTACTATTTTGACAAATGAGTAATTCCATTTCTTACTGGTTTAATTAACAATTTTTGATACAGGATCTTGCTATGTAGTTCAGGTTGGACTTCAATTCACTAGGTAGCCCACACCGGTCTCAAACTCAAAGTAATCCTCCTGCCTCAGCCTTCTGAGTGTTGCAATTACAGGTGTCTGGCACCTCATCCAGCTCTTTATTATTTTATTTTTTATTTTTCTAAGACAATACCTCAATACGTAGTTCAGGCTGACCTTGAACTTACTATGCAACTCAAGCTGGCCTCGAACTCCTGCCTCAGCTTTCTGAGTGCTTAGCCCTCTTTAATTTGATAGTTAGAGGGACTCTTCTAAAATGTTTTCTTTAGCCAGGCATGACAGCGCACACCTGTAATCCCAGGACTTGGGAGGCTGAGGCAGGAGGATCGGTGTGAGTTCGAGACCAGCCTGGGTTACAAAAGTGAGCTCAGGGCCAGACTGAACTACATAGCAAGACCCTATCTCAAAAAGACAAACAAACAAACAAACAAACCCAACAACTTAAATTTATATAATTAAAATAACTGAATTTATATAATTGCTTGAACACTAAAGTGTCTCCAGTGCTCAGAGTGAAAGCTCATTCTGCTTTCTTTACCAAGTTTAGTATGGTTCCTAAACTCTGGCTGAAGAGAAAGTAAACTTTGGAATTGTTCTTATATTCTCAGGGGCAAATGGAGGCAGAACCTTTAAAACCAAAGGGAGATCAGCAAGCATGTGCTGATCCCCATGGACACAGAACACTGGGAGACTGACAGAGACAAGGAAACTATGTGCTTACAGTATTTTACACTCCAGCTGAGGTTCATCACATAAATAGAAACAAATGCCATATTCTGCTTTGCATCTCTAATCAAAAACAAGGAAAAAATACTTCGGTACTGAATGAAGATGTTAATATTACAACTACAGCTCTTTAAAAACAATACAAGGCAAAAAGCTAAGAAAACAAATGCAATCCGCTTGCTGGTCTGCACCAGGGGTCAGGAAGTTGTGTCCAGCAGGCTGTTTGTTTCTAGATGGCTAACAATTAAGAATAGTTTTACAGGACGCCTGCTACAAGTCTGATCTGTGTAGTGAGACCCTGTACTAAATACATTAAAAAAAAAGAACACATAAAAATTATATAAAATTCAAATTTTAGTGTTCATAAATAAATTGTGACTGGAGCACATTTTAAACATTGTTTTTGCTGCTTTCATTTTATATTGCTAAAGCGGAGCAGCTATCAGAGACTACATGGTCAGCAAAACCTAAGCCAGCATTATCTAGTTCTTTACAAAAAATGTGCCAACCTCAATCTATATGAGGAAAAAAACCCATGACAAGCTTATACATTAAGTGCTTTTATATCATAGAAAACCCAGAAAAATGTATGAAGATATAATATACATATGCATCAATTCCCCAAAATAAATGTAAATATTCTGTATCACCACATTATTACCAGTCAAATGGGAAAAATAATGTAAAATCAGGAAGATGATAATGTTTTAGCTAATGATGATCTAGCACTAAACTTCAAAAGAAGAGGTGGGCTGTAGTGGCATATGCCAGCACTCAAAAAGCTGAGGGAGGAGAATCACTGAGTTCGAGACCAGCCTGTACTACAAAGTGAACTCAAGGCCATCCTGGGCTGCATAGTGAGACCTTGTCTCAAAAAGGCAAAAAGATTAAAAATGAAACTTCAAAAGGAGAAAAAGAAAAATGCATCAAATTTAAATAAACATAAATGTTCCTTTCCCTTCATGAAATGTTATGAATTTGTACATATGGACACGTACCCAGTCTCAACAATGTGTTCTAGAGTAGAAATAGCTGATTATAAGCTAGCAAAGGTTAAGCATTGTTTCTTAATGTATTTGGTACAGGGTGACTCAGACTCTTAGTGATCCTCCTGTTTTCAGCCTCCCCAGTGCTTGGATTACAGGCCTGCACCACCACTTCTGGATTCAGTGGCTGGTTCAGTGTGCTAGGGTGCAGGGACAGGGCTGGCATGGCATGTGGTGCCTAGGATCAAAACCCAGTCCCCGAGCTTGCCTAAGCAGGTGCTTAATCTGCTGAGCTATCTCACTGGCCCTTAGGATAAGCATTTTTAACTGAGCCAAATTATAAGAGATTAGTAAGAGTTTGACATTTACCATGGAGGCTGACACAGAATCCTTAAAAGAAGCCAGGGATCACATAAGCTTACTAGTAAGAGAGGCAGTGGCTTTTGGATGCTACATGGGCTTTCTTGGTTACTTTTCACGTACTGATTTGGCACATGGTGACTAATTTGGCACAGATTTATATCTCGATACAAGATATTCTGTGCAAAAGTTCATTCATTGCCATCTGTGATAACTAATAATGATAATCATTCTTTTTTTTTTTTTTTTTTGCCTCTATGAGACAAGATTTTAATATGTAGCCCAGGCTGGCCTCAAACACACAGTGATCCTCTTACCTCAGCCTCCCCAGTTCTGGGATTACAGGTGAGCACCACCATGACTGGCTCATTTTATTTTTGTTTGTTTTGATTTGAGATAAGAGTCTCCTATATGTAGTTTATGTGGAGCTTAAAGTCATTGTGTAGCCCAGACTAGCCTTGAACTTGCAGTGATCCTTGTGCTTCAGCCTCCTGAGTGCTAGTATTACAACTGTGAACCACCATGCTCTGACAATCATTTAATTTCACAAATATTATTTCTTATGTATAAGGCAAAGTGGGAGCTGGGATATAGAGGCGACAGGCAAACAATGATGAATAATAAAGCAGGGCCTCTCATCTTGCAGAATTTTAGTTTTGAGGAGAAAGGGAAAACAAAAAGATCTTGAAAGTTTTGAAAAGATCCCTGGTGGGCATGGAAATCTTAATGGGAAATAAGCTGCCCAAACTGAGTATGATGGCACATGCCTGTACTCGCAGCATGTACGAGGCTAAGGCAGGAGGATCACCATGAGTTGAAGGCCAATCTGAGCTCAAAAGTGAGTTCAAGTCTAGCCTGAGCTGTACAGCAAGACCCTAAGAAAAGCAAACAAACAAAACTAAAAAATAAAACTCCAAAAGTTTCCATAATTCTAACATGTCATACAGGAAGACAATTTAGAATTGTCTATTCTGCCAGCTCTGGTAGTATGATTTCTCACATTTTAATAGTGACAGGTACTGTATTATCTTGTCAACAGATTCTTGGCTACAAGAAGATTCCAAAATGATTCCATTCTACTCTTTTTATCTAAACAGACAAACCCCAACTACCAGCACGTACCTATGTTATTCATGAATAAACTGAGAATACCAGAATTTCAAAATCTTTTAGAGAGAAAAACTCAGTGAAAAAGAAAGAGAAAAAGAGAGGAAGGAAGGAAAAAAGGAAGGAAGGAAGGAAGAACTTAATAAACTGGAGGGAAGCAACCCATAGATAACAAAGCCAGAAAGAAAAAGTGATAAAACAAGGAAAGCTAGAAAAAAGAAAGGAAGAAAGTAAAACACGGTAGGAGGAAGACCAGATACCAGAGAGTAACTTATCAGATAACAAGAATTATGATTAGTTCTAACATGAGTTACCTTTAACTATGTGAATAACTATAAAATGTAAAAGAAACAGAAAATTGTTTAAATGTCTAAGTGTTCTTATACAAAACAGTCACATGTTAAGAGGGGAGAAGAATTAGATGAGGCTCTTATCCAACCCTAAAATTCTCACAGTGTTGGCTTTTGGCACCCTGGCAATGTACAGTACAATGCACTGCTGGCAGGCAATAAATGGGTAACATGTTTTCCCGTGAATTTTTTTTCCTATATTTTATTGAGAGAATCCTATACAAATGATCCAACTCTTCTACTGGGGACTGAGGCCAAGCCCTCAAATGCTAACTAAGCATTTGTTTCACTACTGAGCTACACTACCACCAGTCTGAACACTCAGTTTTTAAAGAAACAGTAGAGAAAAATATGAGAGACTGAAGTGTTTTATTGATTTTGGGACCAGAAGAGATAATAAGACACTATACTGTCTTCCTCACTTTTTAATCTTTGAAATGCCAGATTTATTCTATTTTTTACCTCGAACATGTGAAGGGAAGGGTACTGTGGCCCTCTAAGACAGCAGTCACAAAAGGTGAGAAAAACTGTCCTAAAGCATGTTTTCTCCACAATCTGTTATCTACATATTTAGTTAGGCTTTTATTAAAGTTTCTTAACTTTTGGCCTGTATTTTTTGATCTGTGGAAATGATAAACTTTTTTCTATTTAGTATGATAGAAATTTCATTTAATAATATTGAATAAAATCCTGCCTGAATTTATAATTGCTGATCAGCCACCACTGTACCTTTTATTTATTTATTTATTTTTTTTTGCGGGACCAGGGTTTGAACTCACGACTTTGCACTTACCAGGCAGGCACTTGTGCCACAGAGCTATCTCCCTAGCCCCCACCACTGTATCTTTCTAGCCTAATTTTATAGCTTCCAAATTTCAACACCATATCTTAATTGTTTTGGGTACCCTTTTCTAAATTTGTACCACTGCATCCCTCTTTGTGTCATACTCTGCTATAGTAAAAAGCAGTCTCTAAGGTGTGAGCAGTAACAGCATCAGAAACAAGAGGTTTACTGATACTATCCACTACCATGAAGGCAGGTATGACAATCTCACAGCCACATAAAATGTAGAATAAGGAGTTATTTCAGTTTCTAGTATCCAAATTACAAACAACAGGAGTAGTTTGAATGTAATGAAAAAGGTGAAATTTC
>PVKN010041475.1:0-10551 GCA_004027915.1 Capromys pilorides
GATCACCAAGGTAATTATTTACTATTTTGTTTCCTGTGATTCTTCTGAAAAAGTTTTACAGAGGCTACACAAGAGAAACTTAAAGGGAAATTCATATACCGCTTTATAAAGTTAGCAAAGAGTATCCGATGTGAATATCCCAGCCTTCGAATTCTTGCTGTTTCCAGAATTCCTGTGTAGCGAAGCTGTAGCAGAACCTTCTCTCTGTCATACTTTCTTGCCTGACGCTCATTATTTGGTTTGATGCAACGGACAAAATGAGGTTGGCCCACCACCATTTTAGATAACAAATCCATCAGAGAGTACTAGAATAGGTAATAAAAATAAATTTCTTGGGGTAGCATACATAAACTTATGAGTTTGCACATCTTTTTACTAGTGATAAAATCTGAAAAGTTAATATTCACAAATGGTCATATTAACAAGTAAGTGGAGAAAGATCTAATTTAATGCAAGTTTTACTTACATCTTAAACACCACCCACTTACTTATGAAAATGTGGAAGCAATAAGATAGAACTTGGCCATTAAAAGTTCGCCTATAAACTCTTAAAACAACTTTAATTTAAACAGGTAAAAATAGTCTTGATATAATTTTCGAGTAAATCCTTTCAAGCACATCTACTAAATTGTAATATTTAGATACACAGTTTGATTAATCCAGTTTATAAATTAATTTTCTTATTTAAATTTCTCTTTACAGAGACTATAAAAGTACACACTTTAACTACTATCTCAGTCATCTCTTACTCTAAACTACTTTAGAATATAGAAAGAAACAGATTGTTATCTACTTTATTCTAGTTTAGCTTGTTTACTTTCTTATTTATTTTAGGAGAATTTTTTGTTAATATGAACAATAAACTGTGCTGTGCATCAGTACCTTATTTAGATCACAGTCAATAATTGGACAGTAAAGAATAGCATACCAGGATGATCATGGCTCACTACATGCACAATTCCAACAAACTATATCTCAAGGACTGGATCACTATTGGCATGGGAGGTGCTGACAGATGTATCTCTTCAGGTGTGGAGATACAGAAGTCTACAGTCAGACAGTGCAAACAACACTACAACTGGGTAACTGACAAAGCACTGAATTTGCATGCCTTCCTCTTGGCTACTGGGACTCAGAAGTGACCCTTCTGAACAGTTGGGCCTGCCACTGTAGAGCGCCTTTGCCACACAAGTCATCATTCCCTTGGCCACACCAATATCCAACAGGCATTGGTGTTGTCAAATGGATGTCTATGGGCTGTTTTTTTTAAGTAGTAGCTTATTGCAACCTAGGCACTGAATTTTCTTAGGGGCCCCAGCTTAATGTTACATTCTATTCATTCTTGTCCATAGAATGAAACAGCCTTAAAATCATACTATATACTGTGTAGAATTATTTTCTATCATTTTCACTACATTCCTAAAGATGAAAACGATTTCATGAAATAATCTGATTTAAATCTGATGCCAATAGCAAAGAGTTATGACAGCAGTGTGCATAATTCACATAAAAAAGAAAATAATGTGGCACTAAACACTTTCGATGATTCACCTGTTGCTTCCTTGAAATAAAGGGAATGCACCAGCAGCTCAGGCCAGGGCATTAAGGTGTCACCAGCAGGTGACTAAGTGTAGCTGTGCTTTGAGTTTAGGGTTTGAAGAATACTAGATCTAAATATTCAGATAGTTTAAGAAGTATTTCATGACGATTTTAGAGAACTGGAGACTAACAGCGCTGGACACTTACAGTAAGCCAAATCCAATTTTCTCTCCCTCTCCTACATAAATTATGTCATTGATAATCTTCCAGCCTGAGATGATGTTTTTTTTTTCTCATTTTCATTGGCTGGATAATCTGATTTTATCAGAAGAGACATGGATGGATATCTAGAGTTCTCTAGATCATGGAAAAAATGAAGTGCTTCTTGCTTTTTCTTTCCCTTTATTGTCCAAGGCAGGTCTCCTTGGTCCCGCAGAGAGCAACTTCCCTGACTTTTCTCTCCACTCCATTCCTATACTGGCTTTTATCATCCTGCTGTGATATCAGCCCACGTATATGCTTGGAGACATGAGCTAGAGATATATGCTCAACCTTGTCCCTGCTATTCATCCTAAACTTGTTCAGAAGGGGAAAGAGAGTTGATAATTGTAACACTTAATTAATAACTATTTTTAGATCTTATCCTAGTAGAAATGCATTTTATTCTGTCGATCAGTTTTATTCAGGATATAGATTTCTACATGGAGAAACAAAAATATTTTTGCAGTTTAAATATCAACAGCACATTTTGATATAGTCTGGATCTAACAAATACTTAAACAGGATACAATAAGTAACACTATGATTTTTGTTACCATATTTTGTTATCTATAATTCATTCACAATAACATTACCTAAACTCAGCCCATTGTAATGAAATATCTTACTCTGAAATATGATGAAACTGTTTGGGTTTTCATACTGGTTGTTTCTAGGGCATTTCGGGTGGCTTCTCCTGCTTCTCCCTAAAAATACCAAGGAAAACAGTGAAGTTAAGGTACCTATTACATTTTACGATCTATAGGGAGCACATGGTATTTTCCTTTAGGCTTCCTTAATTTCTGTGTTTAAATACACAAAACTATTAATGTGACTAATATCTATACTTCAAGGTAACTGTTTTGTTAGTTGCATTGTTGTTTTGATTGCAGCCATTTCTGTTCCTAGCCAATAAATACATTTTTTTTGTTGGCTTTATTGTAACATTTAAAACTATTTTCAAAGAGATTTAGGAATATATCAGAAATGCATATTTGATCTGCTATCAGTAATATGAAGACAACAAATAGCGATTTAAAGAGAAAAGATGCATCAAAGGGAGAAAAATTAAGGAAAAGCCATTTCTTTTTTTTTTTTTTTTAAATTTTTATTTATTTATTTATTTGTTTGCTTGTTGTGTTTGTTTCTTTATTTATTCATTTTGTGGCTGGCTCAGCCTGCCCTGGTGGTGGCGCTGGCGCAGCATGTGGTGCCGTGGATCGAACTGCAGTCCACGCAGTCGCCTGAGCCCTCCTAAGCAGGAGCTTTAGACCACTGAACCATCTCGCCGGCCCAGAAAAGCTATTTCTTTAAGGAACACACAACACTGGCATACATGGGATTCTAAACTTATGAAAAGTGTTTTTTTATTTTTTACCTTTGTCAGGTTAACTGATTTTTCTGAAGTCTTCATTTGATAGTTTATTACATTTTTAGTTTTGGATAGTGGCAGGTTACCTAGGGGATATAAATAAAATTAATTTATCACCTATAATCCTTAATTATAGATTATTTTTATCCCATTTATTTAAAACAAGCACTGTTGAATTCATAATATTGAGACTCAGATCCTTAGATAATTATTTATAGACAAGGATAAAATAATGCTATATGAAAGTTTACAATAAACCTTAAATTCAGGCCCCCCCTCAAACAAAAACAAAAACACTAAATCTTCCAGTTTGCAAAGAAAGGGCAGAGGCACAAGATGTAGTTCCTTTCAATTGTGAGACAATATGAGATAAGTATTATGAAGATAGTGATTTGTTTATTATGTGCATATTAATTGACAATGAAGATTCTTCTACAGCAGAAGCCAGTCTTTATGATGAGCCTTGTTATGGTTTGTGCATAGGTGTCTCCCCAAAGCCTCTTGCAGTCATGTGGCAGCTTCTGGAATTTGTAATTGATTATTGTGGAAATGGGTGCTGCCTCCCTTGGGGCAGGTGATTTGCATTTCAATATAAGGTAGGAAGATAAGTTAGCTGCTTGAGCAGCTGCTAGCTCTCTCCCAGTGCTCTTGCTCTTACCAGCCACCATGAAAGGTTGTTTTCCATGGAGCTAGCTGAATTCGGACTGAAACCTCCAGTAACTGTGAGCTAAATAAACCTTTCCTTCCCTCATTTTGAGTGTCGGGTGTTTATCTCAGCAGCGAGAGAAGATTAACTAAGACAATCCTTAAAGTGTATTCACATGAGGTGCTTATAAGCAAATCAAGTGTGATTGAAAGAAACAGTCATCCAGTCTAACTCAGAAACATGTGCTTCATGGGAGAGGCTATATTGAAACAGACAGTCAAAAGCAGTGAAGCAGTTATGGGCACAGAAGCTAGACAGACTTGAATTTGAGTCCAGTCGACTCCAAGTGACCCTTTTTTTTTGTGGAACTGGGGATCGAACTCAGGACCTTGCACTTGCCAGACAGGCACTTGTGCCCCTGAGCTATCTCCCTGGCCCCTCCAAGTGACGCTTGATGGGTCATTTTCACTGCTTTCTCATTCTTCTGTGGTGCTGGTTAGTCCCAACTGTCGGTATGACTGGCTTGAGAGGCTGGTAAAGCTCACTTCTGTGTGGGCATGGCGGTGACACTGGGAGCTGTGTCTGGCTTCTTCTCCTGGCTCTTCCTTGTTCTCTCTGCTTCCCAGCAGCCATGTTAGCAGCCTTCCTCTGCTGTGCTATTTTGCTATGATGTTCGTGCCCTGAAGCCAGATCTGACAATGACTAAAACCTCTGAAATCATGAGCCAAAGTAAACCTGTTCTTCTTTAAGTTGGGTATGTTCACTATTTTGTCCAAGCAACAAGAAGGCAAGTAATATAAGCATGACATACACCAAACCAATACACAGTCCAAAAGCCCATCATTCCAATTGTAATATTCAAAATATCTTCAAAATTCAGTATCATTTAAGAAAGATTATTTCTGCTCCTGTTTTAGGTGGTAGCCAGAGACTGCATGGTTTTCACTAATTCTTCCCATTTTTTCACAGTTACAAAAAGTTAGCCCTGAGATGATTGGGCAGGAAGGAACCCTATTTGAGATTCGGCCAGTGGTGCCTCTGATTTGCTCCCTTTCTCCTCCTTCATTATTTTGGGAAAAAGGCTGAAATGGGTGTACATGATGGCTTCCACGGTAGGTTGCAGCTGTGCCTTTCAAATGTGAAGCTTAGCTATAGCAGGAGGGACAGAGGCAGGAACACATGATTTTCAGAGAGTTTCATTCACTGTTATTTTTTATTGTTACCAAATAAAGTTTTAGAAAAAGATTTAATTGAAAAAATACTAACATAGCCTCATGGGATTTCTCAGAAGCACGATAAGTATATAAAGTTTTAGGAACACATTAACAAGGCTAAGCTTATGCCCTAATATTAGTCAAAAAATTCAAATTTAATATTTATCTGAAAGTGAAAAGGTTAGAAGAAATCTAATAAAAAGGCAATAGCTTCACATTAATAAATGCATATAGTAGTCATCAAATTACTTAACAAAGTAAGCAAAAAGCCTTTTAAAATTTTTTGTGCAGGGGGATAAAAACTAAAATTAGCATAGATCTTAATTTCACAAAATGTATCTACTTTGCCTTTATAGTTGATCTGATGAACAAAATGGCCATAGAGCAAATCAGAGATGTGAGTAGCGAGGAACTGTGCTGCGTTCCCTTCACAACAGTTGAGACAGAGTTTATATGTGAAGCCATGCTGCAATGACTGTGACTTTTCTAGAATCTTAGAGACAGCAATGTAACCTAAAATTGCCCATTTTGAGATAAGATCTTCATCAAGAAGTGAGGTACTGCCATAACAATAGATCAATATCAGTGACACAAAGAAGTAAAGTTATCTTAACAGC
Organism: Capromys pilorides; assembly: GCA_004027915.1. Classification (NCBI taxonomy): domain Eukaryota; kingdom Metazoa; phylum Chordata; class Mammalia; order Rodentia; family Capromyidae; genus Capromys; species Capromys pilorides. The sequence goes on from PVKN010041475.1 coordinate 5,647, forward strand.
GTCAGAGCAATTCTGTGGGAGATCATTTTCCCCTAAAATGGTGCTCAAATGGTTTGAAAATGACAGAGAGGAGTGCGTGGGGGGGTATTACAAAAGGTCATTAGGAGACATCATTTGGGGTAATGATTATATTCATTAATAATTTTGGTGATTTAACAGTATGACCTGGGTCCATGTCTCACAAAGCCAAAGAATGAAATCAAGGACCAAAGAGGCAGACAAAAGTTTTATTAGGAAGACAACAATAGCTTACACTGCAAATTCAAGAGCCTACTTAGGAAGGCACAGGGACTGAAGTTCGATCCCCAGTGTGCTGTGCCAGCCCCACCCCTGGAGTGCTCTGAGATAGCGATTGAGACTGGGTGCCAGATGGCACATGCCTGAAATTCTAGCACTTGGGATACTGAAAACAGGAAGATCACTACGAGTCCAATCTGTATAGTGAGACTCTGTAAACCCTGTACTAAATACATAAAAAAAAAAAATCACATAGAAATAGCTGCAGTGCTCAGGAGAGGACTCAAAAGTAGGCTGACATAGAGCACTTTGCGTAGATGTTTTGATTAAAGAATTACCGGAGCTCAGACCACTCTGGGGCAAAGTAAAGTTAAGGTCTAGGACAAAAACAAGCTTACTTAAACTAAACATGTGCCTATGAGGAGTCAAGGCACATAGATAGCTTGCCTCTGCAGGTGTCTCTCATCCAGACTATAGTTTTACAATGTAGATACAAATAAAAGAGTATACATGGTTGGTTGGATGAAGATGTGTGATTTTTTTTCTGTTTTTGAGACAAGGTCTTGCTCTATATTCAGGTAGGCTTGGAGCTCCCTACATAGCCAAGGCTAGCTCTGAACTCATGATCTTTTTGCCTCAGCCTCTCAAATGCTGGGATTATAAGCACGCACCACTATGACCCATGTAAATGCCTCAAACACTAATAAAAAGTCTAGCTTTGTCATATTGATTTGTATACTTTCCTCAGATGACCTGGGGTAGAGAATATTAATAAATGAATATTTTGTGAGTTGAAAACTAACATGAAAAATTGGAGACTATGTTCCTAGAAATAAAAAAAAGACAGAAACTACATGATTGGGCTTTGAGGAGCTCTCCCAGTTGATGGAAATCACCTTACCTGTTTTGATCAGAGGGAGGCTGACGAGTTGCCGAATCACACTGTTCTCTGATGATCTCAAAAGCAGCACAATATCCGTTGGAAGAGTATCTCTATTTTTAGCCAAAAATCCATTTGCATTGTAGAGGACCTGTTGATTCAGGATGCTGTTGTCATGACCACGGTCAGAGTCAACATCATCAACAGACATTTACTGAATGCTTACTCTATGCTGGCAATAGGAATAGAAAGATTATAAAGATAATCCCTTATTATTTCATTGGAAAAGTGAACTTCTCTGTATGAAGTGTGTCCTAAAGAAATGACTTGTGTTTCACTGATTTTAATTGGATCAAACCAATTTTTTGATTTTTGATTTTTGATTTTTCCCATTACATTAGAATTTGGTATGTTTCTGTTTCATATTTGGAGGGATTAGAAGCACTTGTGTTTATCAAGGCATTGCTGATTCTATAATAACTATCCATCTGCACTGAATTTGCTATGATTGACTCTTCTCTTAGTAGTAGTGTCTAAACACATTGTGGGTGTTTATGTTTCTGATACTTCAAATAATCTTAAGACACCTTAAAGATGAGAGTAATCCACAGACTTCCGAAGGGTCACTCCAGAGAGAGTGATTGTTATGTACTGAACTGTGTTCTTCCACATTCATATCAAAATTCTCTGCACATAGCAAAAAGGTCCCATGAGGACAGTGAGACAGCAGCTGTCTGTAGGCCACGAAGAGGCTGCAACCAGGTGCCACTTGGATCTGGAACTTCCAGGCTCTACAACTGTAAAAAACTCAATTTCTGTTGCTTAAGCCATGCCACCTACAACACTCTTGTTATGTAGCCTCACCAGACTAAAAGAGTTGTTTAAAAATGTTGGATAAAATAGTCACAGACAATTACTGACGCAGTCTTAAAAGAAGTTTCATTTGGGAAATTTTATGTTCAATTATAACCTAACAGAGGTTATAATTTTTAAGGTCTACATTTTAATGACAAAAGTCTGTGAAATACTAACATTTGAAAGTTGACAGACAGAGAGGATGCCAGGAGTTCTGATCATTTGATTTTTTATACATTTCTCATTTTTCCCATTCTTTGATCTTAATATCTTCTCAAACTTGATTTGAAATCTTCTAGTATTTATGACATCATCGTGAGGGACTGGCCCATTATTCTGCACTGATGAAGGGAAGGGAAGCATCCCCTGCATGGAGGACCCTGTCTTAAGGCTGTCTTGGTGTACGAATGTGTCTCTATCGACGCATGAACATTTCTTCCTCCAACCAAGTAACAGTCCAGCAGTCAACTCCACCTGTCTGGGTTGGCTCTGCTCTCCATTCCTTTTTCTTACTGAACGAGAAGAGAGACCAGAGCTTCAGGAGAGAGAGAGAGAGAGAGAGAGAGAGAGAGAGAGAGAGAGAGAGAGAGAGAGAGAGAAGAGAGAGAGAGGCATTGGAATTCAGAAAAGCACAGCACAGCTTACACAAAAGACCCTAGTATTGTTATATAAAAAATTAGGTAACCCATGCCAGCTAATCTCTTACAGCCAACTCTTATACTGAGAAAGATAAACTCTGAATCTTGGCTCCTTCTTTCTTTTTCTTCTACTTTCTTAATAAAATTTCCTTTACAAAAACTAGAGCTTACTGTTATAGCTTTGCCATAAGACAAGCATTTGTTTTTTACCTTAGGAATAGATCAGAGGTGTATGCCTCATGCTGCCAGTGGTCTCCAGGGTGAATGGCTGACAAAGGCGAGGAGAGACTACAGGGTTCCCAGGAGCAGAACTGGATCCACGTGGGGACAAAAATCACTGGCCATTTCATTATAACTGTCTACCACTATTTTGGACTTTTTTTTTTTTGTCTCTTTTTGAGATAGGGTCTTACTATGCAGTTCAGGCTGCCCTTGAGCTCATGTTGTAGCCCACACTGGTCTCAAACTCACAGAGATTCTCCTGCCTCAGTCTCTCAAGTGCTGGAATTACAGGTGTGTGCCACCATGCCTGTCTTATTTTGGACCTTAATTTTCATGGCAATCCTCATTATTTGATAAAATATTAAAAAGAAAATTAAGTTATAATTCTTGACAATTCTTACCTTTCCTGCATAATGGTAAATTCCAAAACTAAGTTCTATTCTTTTGGGTCTCCAGAAGTACTGTGATTTCAGATTACCTTCAAATTTTTCTGCAGGAAAAAATGTCAAAAATTAAGCAGAAGATCCTCAGAACATACTGACAGTCTGCAATCATTTCTTTCACCATCATGTACAGTACACAGGAAATTTTATATAGCTAATCTATGCATATTTGGAGCATCATTATAAATGGCAAAAAAAAAAAAAAAGCACCTCACAATCCTGAATTTTTACCATTGCATCATGGTTTAAGGCAGTTGTCAATCTTAGAAAACATCGGTCGCTCTGAATGTTAACACATGGGCTGCTGGCCCTCACCCCAAGTTCCTGATTGAACAGGTCTGGAAAGAGAGCCAACAATTCACATTTCTAACATGTTCCCAGGTGCCACAGAAGCTCCTGGCTTGAGATCTGTATTTTGAGAATCACTGGTCCAGAAGAAGGATTCTACTTTGGGAATAATCAGCTGAAAAGCTTGTCAGATTGAGTTTGGTGCTCAGCCTTGAACCCCAAACTTTGGTGGCTTAGCCATTCTTTCACTTGAAGAGCTGCATGTCATTATTAACTATATACGAAGCACACACACAAAAAAATCCAGAAAAGGTAGTTAAATTTCTGTAACAGTTCTAAGACATTCAGAAAACTTTGCATTCTATGTCCTAAAAAGGACATTTTGGTATGTCAAGTGACTTCTTTCAGATTTTTTCCCCTACAACCTTGGTCTCCACTCCGTCTATAATTGTCCAATTGGAGGAGAGAATAAGCGAATCAGTGTGTGAGGAGAAAGCAACCTTATAGCCTTAATGGTAGAAAATAGGATCTGAATATCACCAAAAATAAGAAAAAAGTGCAAATATTATTTAAAAATTATGAGTATCTCTCATCATCAGGGAACATGATGTTCCACCTTAGAAAGTGACTTTCTTGGTTGCCTGAAAACACTGAAGTTCTTTCTTTTATGAAATTGAGCTCTTCCATTTTAGCTATTTTGGATGATAATCTTCTTAAACATATTATACACAGCTCTGCCTTCTCAAACAGAAAAATGAATACATTAAGTTTTTCTTTGATGACTCAGGATTATTATCACAAACATTTATTAATGTGCTGAACCTCAAAAGTTATGAGGGTAGCTGAGGTTGTTTGCCTCTGCTAAATAAATGGCTCAAATGTCACAGATGAATTTGTTTCTTGATTGCTAGCTTTCTCTTCTCAAGTTCTAGATCTCTCTTTCTGCTTTGCCCACCAAATTCTAATTTGGGGTTTGATAATTTATAAGATCTTCTAATCTGAGATTCATTCTGTGGTTGAGGTTCTACAATAAAATAAAAAGGAATCCAATATCTAACCTGGTCTAATTAATCACTAAATATTTCTTGTTATTATAAACATTCACTAGTCCAGGTATTAGATCTAAAGTCTCTTCTTTGTGATAGTTATTTTCTCCTAGACTACTCAAAGAAATTTTTTTAAAACAACCAGAATTATGACTGCATTTCTAGAACCATTAAATCACTCTGAATTTAAAACTCACCTATAAGAGTCTGGTCAGTGGCCTTTGGAAATCTACTTTCTTCATCAAGTAGGGATAGTAAACCCATCGGCTTCTGTAGAAACATATCTAAGAGGGGTC
>PVKN010041476.1:0-10546 GCA_004027915.1 Capromys pilorides
CCACCGAGTAAGGACATGAGCTATGCCCATTTATAGGTATAGGGTTCTTTGTAGTCCCTGTACAGGATTCATCCCCCAAATGAATGACTATTGTAACTTCTATCACCATAGCTTTGGCTGTATTTGACATTGTAAAATGGAATCAAATATCTCATAATCCTTTCTCTCTGACTTATTTCACTGAACAACATGTCTATGAGATTAATCCGTAGTATCCAACACATTTATTTTTGTTGCTATGTGTAATTGCATTGAAACAACATACATTATTGCTCCAGTAGATTTGATATTTGTTCAGCTTTTTTATAGTTTTCTTCAATTACAAACAAAGCTGCTCTGATCATTCTGGTGTGTATCTTTTGGTGAACATAAGCACTCATTTCTGTTGAGCAGGATTTCTGGATCAAAGGTAGAGAAGTGTTTCATTTTTGGTAACGGCCAAAAAAATAATTATATAATTAGACGTTCCAACCTTAAAGTAGTTGTCCCACTAGTATTTGATATTAGCTAATTTTTGATGTTTGCCTTTCTGGTAGATATGTGACAGTATCCCACCATGGCTTTGATTTCAATTTCTAGGAGATGATAGATAGATAGATAGACAGATAGATAGATAGATAGATAGATAGATAGATAGATAGATAGATAACAAAGTATTAAAATAATATATATTGCATATTTTTACACTCCATTTTGTGAAATATGTTCAAGCCTTTTACTCATTTGATTCATAAGATTTTATAAAATTTTTAAAAATGTATTCTGAGTATGAGTCCTTTGTTGGATTTATGTGTATAAATATCTCCTGGGAATTACTTTTTCACTTCACTATTAATGGCCTTTAACAAGTTTCAATGAAATCAAGGTGAATAATATTTGCTTCTATTATAAATGCATTTTGTCTCTTCCTATATCATGAAAACACTTTTGTGTTTGCTTCCAAAGTTTAATTCTTTTGGTTACACTCTATGTTGCATTTCAACATAAATTTTTCTGTGTTTTAAAAGGTAGAGATCAAAGTGCACATTTTAAAGACAGATTTTTAATTAACCCAGCACAAATCATGAAATGGCTCACATCCCTAAATTCAGTATTGTGAGCCATTTAGTTCCAAAAATGTTATCATTTTACTTTCTATTTCTATTACTTCTGTTAATTATTGGTATATATATATATATATATATATATATATATATATATATTTGTATATACTAGTCTTTAAATATTAAAACAACCTTGCTATGATATAGAGAAAACTAAACTATTTTTCTCTGTACTCATACTCAACACTGCTTTGACCAGATGTGTGGGACTTCTTCCCAGACTGACTAATTTTCCAAACCCAGCTGGGTGTCCTGTAACCCAGATCCATCCTGACCTTCATTCATGAGCCCAGAATTCAGAGTTAAGACCAAAGTCCCAAAAGACTGTCTATAGCAAGTCATAGGTTCTCAAATTTCTCACAAATTTTTTCTAAATTGGCTACAAAGCAAAAGTTCCCAGAACCTTCTTCTCTGGCTTAATCATTTTCTAGAACAGTTTATAGAACCCAAAAATCAGTTCATATACTATTTGCCCATTTGTTATAACATTTTAAAGGATATGTGAACAGCCAGATGAAGACATATGTGGCCTGAGGCCTTCCTGGGTCCTGAGGGGAAGCTTCTCTCTGTGAAGGGTTGAGGTGCACTCCCTCCTAGCCCATCAAAGTGCTGTCTCTGACTCACTTTGCCTTCCATGATGCCCTCAAGTTTCATTGTTTTTCTGCAAATGACATGATTTCATTCTTCTTTATAACATGATAGCATAATATTATGTATACCAATGCTATTGTGTATATACACAACACTTATTTTACCAGCTCAGCACCAAGTACTTCTTAAACATTTTCTGGAACTCACCAGTGATGTTAAATTACCTGGCAATCAGAGTATCTTGCTATTCACAGATAAGAAATAGTAAAATGCTAACCACTGAATCTCAATAAGCAAAAGAGATGCTTCTTGATGTATATGGTACATAGATTTAAGCAAATGAGATCTAATATATATATATATATATATATATATATATATATATATATATATATTGCAAGTCACTTTGTTAGGGATTTGTGGTCTTTTTTTAGTTTCTCCCCAGAAGAATTCAGGAGCATTTACCACATTTCTGTGCCCCAGAAAAGGGAGTATAAAGATTCCCCAGTGGTTGACAGAAATGATTCCTAAAATTATGCTAATCTCCAAAGACATGAATGATATGATGATCCACTAGTCAGAGTCAGGACTTATAGACATCAAGTGACATAGTTGTAGTTCAGTCCTAGTCTGGCTAAAAGTCCAGAATGAATAGTGGGAATCAACATACTTAGTAACCAGTAGAAATTCCACATTTGTTTTCAATATTTGGCATGAGGGACACTCCAGGAGGAAGAACCAAGTGAAGGTCACTGAATATGCTGCTGCAGTGAAGATAGGAAGCAAAAGTAGAACTTTATCCCTCAGCAGAGATACCAAAGACTTCAGGGATCTCGGGGAGGGGGGGGGCTCTTAAAAAAAAAAAACCTCTTTATTAGATTAGGTTGCTTGTGGAAAGGCCAGGCAAGTTAGAGGGAAATGATAGCAGATTCTCAAAAGCTTGATCAGTTGCTAAAGAGAATCATAACAAGAGTTTCAGACACAGTGTCTTTACTGGAACAATGCACACAGCATTTGCTTCTGGGTATATACTGAGTGATTTGGTCTGCCCTGAATCCCCATTCCAAAGAAAAGGAGTTTGCATTTTTATGGTAATGACAACTTTGTTTTACAGCATCGTTTAACAGCTGCATAAAACTTTAGCACTTTGTCTTACCACCATAAGTTCTCTCATTATCTTTCCCAATAGGATCCAGAGCAATCTTGCCCCTCCAGTAGCTCACTGAACACAATGATGCTTCAATGTAGAGGTCTAATGATGCTAAATGGGTCTAATGAGCCAAGAGTAGCAAGCACTCTAGATGATCTCACCAGACATATGATGGGAGATAAATATGAAGGAAATTTATGGCCTTCCCTGATGGTAGAGTTGTTGTAATAGAACTTTATCAATCTAAGGAATGCTGAAATTCTCCTAGAGAAAGAATGATGGAACTTGCTCCACTCACAATTAAGAGACCCAACCACACTGGATTTTGGAAAACATATGTGCCATATTTTGTTATGGTTTTTCTGACCCTTTCAACAAATGCCATCCAAAGCCTTTCTTAACTCATAAGTACCATCACTTATAAGTTAACATAAGGCGTTATCAATTGCTAAGGACTGTTGTCATGGTTTATAAATAGAAATACCACTAAAACCTGAAGCACTCGGAAGTGAGGATTTAGGGAAGGAATTAATTCACGGGGATGTGGCACTCATCAGTGGATTTGTCCACCAACAATTTTATAGCTGAGTGTGTTCCAGGAAGTGAGGCCTGGGTGGAGGAGATAAGTATTCAGGCCATGGCCTGGAAGGACCTATCTCCTCCTCATCCATCTTTGGTATCTCCATCTTTGTTTCTCCCTGTCTGTCTCTGTCCTTGTCTCTCTCTGATTCTCTCTGTCTCTGTCTCTCTGTCTCTGTCTCTCTCTGTCTCTCTCTCTCTCTCTCTCTCTCTCTCTCTGTCTCCTTCCTACCACCATGTTCTAAGCTCTCTCTCTTCTGCACTGCCCTTCTGCTACCCCACCCTGACTTGGAGCCAACTGATAATGCACTAAAACCCCACACACTGTGAGCCGAAATAAACTTTTCTTCCTTAGAGTTATATATGGTAGATATTGTGTCTCCATGACAAGAAAAAATTAAGACAATTATATGCTGCATGGTCTCCATTCTGAGACTATTTTATAGCAAAAGTAACACAGCGATGGGCTTATGTCTACATGATGTGCTGTCTCATAATGTGCACCATTATTTAGAAGCAGCTCCGTGCTCCATGACTGTGAAATGTCCACTGCAGGCTCAAGTATACTGCTATATAGTTTGTTGATAACGCCTTCAAAGATTGAGGGGCTGTCCCTCAGGATGTGACATGTGCCCTCAGTCAATGGCCCACATGCAGCCTTGCTTACCTCACAACCAGGGTGCATAAGCATGAGAATGCAAGTGCAAAACTAGGAGTGACATCTAATAAATGCTTGAGGAGTTGTTATTTCCTATGATGCAAACATGAGTTCAGCAGGTTTGCTAATCTTCATACCCAAGAAAGAAATGCGTCCACCAAGAAACACAATTGTGGCTTCAGTTCTTTAGCAACAGATCATTTGGGCTTCCCATGTTGCTTAACAGTCAGAGAAAGCAAGACCAGACTGTCTAGAGTACATATGGTGTTTATTATTTAAAAACAATACTTTTAGCATTAGACATTGTTGTGTTTTGTGTATAGGAGTTCCCCCAAAGCCTCATGCAGTCATGGGGCAGCTTGGCTTGTGGAGTTTATGACTGATTCTTGGCCCAGTGCTGGGATTGCAGATGTGAGTGCTATGCCCTAGCCCTGGGGTGGGTAATTTGTATTAGAATGTAAGGAGGGGAGAGAGGCTAGCTAGCGGTCTGAGCTACTGCCCCTCCCTTTGCTCTCTTGCTCTTTGCCATTGCCTTGAAAGGTTGCGCTAGGCCATGTGTGGCTTTACCATGGAGCCAGCCGAGTGTGGACTGAAACTTACAGTAACTGTGAGCTAAATAAGCCTTTCCTCTCTTAATTTTGAGTGTCAAGTATTTGTCCCAATACCTGAGATAGACATAATATTTCTATTCACCAGGACTGAGGAAGTCTGTATCTATTTCTAGGGTAAATCACTGCTCAGTAGTGGATAACCATGGGAAGAAAGTAAAGAAAGAAACAAAAACCAGAAAGAGCTCAGACACCAGAGGTGAACATTTGGCTCACTCCATCAGGTAATGTACCCTCCCAACAAACGTGTTAGCAAGAAGAAGGGGAAAGAAATGGACAACAGAAGATAATACATGATCTCATCTACACAAAAGCACTATAAAACTGAGGTATGGCATCTGGGTTCTTATTTTATCCCCCCATTTTTCTCCTCTGTGTTTTGCAGTGGAGCACTAATAGTGCCTAATATCTTAGGTTTCAGGTTGAAGTACAACTGAATTTAAAGCATTTCTGGATGATACAGCTGGCAGTAAACATCTAATCAAAGGAAAACAGATGCATTTCATTTCTAGCATCAACCTTAATTGATTGGCTGTGAGCTCAGTATTAGGGAAGATTCTGAGGCCTGACCCCAGCTCAGCAGAAAACAGCATCGTAATCAATTGATGACTACCAGAGGTGGTAGCTAGAAATACAGCAATGAAGAGCTGTCTGTTAATTACTCCCTGTTTATCTCTCTCCTTGCCTAATCAGTAACCCTGTACTTGGATATTTATCCCTACTGTGTGCACTTGAATTTTTCCACCTGGGGAAAGAATGAAATTGGGAGGTGAGAGCAAGACACGTGGCTTGGAATTCTAATAGCCCCTTCTGTGAAATAATGTAGTAGAAACGCATTCTATTCAAGTTTCTATTAATACTAACTGCAAAGTCATTGACAAACAAAGGGAGGTATCCTTTATAGATGTGTATGTTTACTAGATGTATTTGCAGTGATTAGATGTCTACCTTTGGCTTTTTAAAAATAAACAATAGACTTCTGCATTTATACTAACTTTGCGGAGGAGTTGCAGTGGCAAGTAATGCATTACTTTGATCAGACTGAAGCATGAGACGTAAACATTTTCACCTCCATTCAGCTATACTCATCCTGCATGGGTTTCCCCACAACCTCTAAGACACATTCAAGGACGCATCACACATTTTGGTTGTATCCAGCTCTGGTTCTGGCCATATTCTTGGATTCTAGAAAGAGTTGACAGCCTCAGCCTGCCTTGCACTCACTGAAACTCCACAGCAGCCATCTACGATATATACTCTAACAATGAGCTGCCATGTTGTTTTCCCAACTGAACTGGGGCCCTGCATTTGTCACTTGTCTAGATGACAAGTCCGCTCTTTGTTTTATTTTTTCTGCCTTCCCAGTGGTAAGGTCCTGCATTCCCCATGAACAACCTTGCTACTTCTTTAAAACACTGTCAAATAATGGCCACACCACCATTAGCAGCAAAAGTCACCCCTCCCATGTCTCCTTACCTGAAGGTGTCCTGTGGCATCATTTTCACAGTCCTACCCTCTCTTGGCTGGCTGCTAGATGGGCCTCAGACTTGATTTTATCTATGCCTCTTCTTAAGAGTAAATACCATTGACCCCTGTCTAAATTGGGCTGAGTAAATAGCATCAAGAGGGAACAGTTTACTGTCTATTCTTTGCATCCATATTGATGTTGTCGAGTCATAAAAATATGCACAGCCTAAAACTTTAGAGTGAGACTTGTCCTTGGGCATCAGACAGGTTACATAAGTCAGCCCTACAAGCTGGATTGGAACTCTGCATACCAGAAGACATATGCTCAACAGAAGAAAGGTCGACTAAACCTTTGCCATTTGAAGACAGAAATCTAGACTTCGTAATGCCTCTTTGACTGTTATCCACTGACTCAGAAAGTTTCCAAGCTCATCTATTTGCCAGCAATGATAGTGTGATTTCCACTTCAAAGTGACAAGGTGAAAGGCAACGTTCTACTCATATAACTTCATCTATTTATACCCAGCTCACCTCATCTTTCAGATGGCTCAAGCACTTTGGATATGGTAGAAAAACGATCATGAGTATAAACAAGGGGATGAAGGAGAAAGCACCAAGATGGCGGAGTGGTGAGCAACAGAGACAGAGCCTGAGAGTCTCATCCATCTGCTGGACTATAGCAATGCAAAGAAGACAAGAAAGATGGAAGTGGAGTCTCCTGGACCCAGGAAGAATCTGAAATTTGAATTGAAACCCACAGATTGAATGAAGAATGAAATTTTGATGAAGAAGAAGGTAGCCAGCGATGCAGTAGAATTTGCTACACTGGAGAAGCAGGTCAAACCTATGGGCAGAGAGGTACTGCTGGTAACCCCAGAGGCCTCCATGGAGAGATGCAGCAGTGGAGAGGAACAACTCATGTAAAGGACTGCACTAGCTGGAAGTAGGTGCTGAGGACTCGGTGGTCAATGTGAGACAGCAACTGGCCAAAAACCATCTTGGAGAGGGGCCAATTGAGCTAAGAACTTAGAGCAGCTGCGGGCTCCATCTAACAACTCAAAGCTGGGCTCAGGCCCATGGAAAATGCACTGATGGCTCTAGGCTGCATGACTCTAGTCTTAGCCAGAAGGTCAGGCTCACTGAGATTATCCACTACCCTACCAAAAAGCAGTTTCACTGGGTTAACTCAACCTATCAGGACTCTGCCTCCACACATAGTCTAAAAGTGACAGCAGAGACATGATTGATAGTGGACTTCCTCCTCCTCCTTTTTTTTAACCTCCTCTCTTGTTTATTTTTTTGTGCTCATGATGGTTTTGTTTTTAGTTTTAGAGTTTTTTTTTTTTCCTTGAATGACGGATCTTGTGTTTGTATCAATGTGAATGTAGTTTGTAGCCTCTTCATGATGCTAATTCTGTTCCATTCTTCTTCTCATTTCATCCTTCTCTCTTTCCCTCCAGTCTTTTGCATCTGGTTCCCAAGATTAGCATGATCCACTCTGCCCTCCAGCCTTCTAATTTCTTTTTCTTCTTCCACTTCTATATTTTTCCTCTAATCTGTTTTAAATTTTAACCCCTGACAGCAAAATTAACATAGTAAGGACTTGTATACTACATATAATTTTCTGGTTTGGTTTGGATTTTACTGTGTAAGCATAAATCTAGTTCATATACTCAAAGGTGAAAAATTAATGGTTAGCTCAGTTTGTCATTTTCTAGTCTGTGTTTAATGCTATTCTCATTGCTGATGGTACCATCATAGCCAAAAGTGACATAATTGTTCTAAACAGCTGCTCTTCCTGGTATTCTAAGACAGACATTGATTAAGGCTCACAGAAAACATTATGGCATAGTGCCAAAGAACCAGTAACTGAAAAAGCAAAAGCCAAAAATTCTCATCCATCCTCCAATTTTTTTCATTCCAAGGATTTATTGATGCATAGTCCAAGAGCCTGGCAGGCCCACCCTAGAAACTGAACCAGACTCAGAACACTCAGTGGCCCCTTGAGGTGCCTTCACTCAGGGAGCAAGCAGCCCACTGCACTGAGGACACGAGGGATGAGAGCCAGGAATAAGGGCTGCCCAGGACATCTCGGCCAGGCAGGACACCTTTTTCACACAGTGGTCCCCAAGAAGTTGAAGAGGTAGGATCTGGCAGCAGACAAAACCCAAAAGCCTACTATGCCTAGAAGATACCGCATAGCAGTAGTTATTTGCTAAGGGTTCTAAATACTAGCAATAAAAATTCACCGTAAGCAATTTAAAAGCATCACCCCAGAAATTAAATTAAAAATGAAGAAAATAAAATGAGATAACACTTATACAAGATCCAAGCCCTGACATCCAGCTCACCAAAGAAAAACCCAGGGTGTTACGAGGTGAGGCAATCTGAAAGCCAGCCAACTGCCTGGACTCTTTAAGGTGGTAAAAACAAAACAATTAAATGAAGCTCTAAAAAAAAATCAAAACAGAAATAATTTCTGAGATAAATTCAGAGATGGTGTCCACAAAGAAAACCATGCTTAGTGACTCGAAAGTGTCACTAAGCATGTATACAAAAAAGGTAGAGATTCAAAAAATGATAGAAGCCATGAATTCTTAGCATAGGAAAGAGATAGAATCCATAAAGCAGATTCAAACTGATACCCAGGAGAATAAAAAGTAGATTAGAAGTTTCCACAAAAGATTAAGACAATGTGATGACATGATTTCAGATATGGAAGATAGGCTTGCAGTTAGTGACCATAAAAAGAAAAATTTATTTAAAATATCAAGGGACCATGAGAAATCAATATAGACTTCATACTATAAATGAGGCAGAGAGTAACCTAAGATTGGTTGCTGTCAATAAAAAGCAGATCACACAAATGCTATTTTTAAAAAAAAGCTATTAATAGATATCATGACAGAAAACTTCCCTGGTAGAGAAAATGAATTAAAAAATAATTAAGTGAGACATACTGAGCTCCAATTAGCCATGATCAAAAAAGATTAGAGCCAGGACTATCATACTAAAGATGCCATAAATTCTGTACAAGAACAGAATCACAAAAGTTGTTAGGGAAAATATATGACTTTTCTATAAAGAAGAGCCCATCAGAATCACAGCTAACCTCTCAGCACAACGCTTAAAGCAAAAGAGAGCTTGGAGTAAAGTATCCCAAGTTCTAAAGGAAAACAACCTTCAGCCCAGATTGATGTACTCCACAAAACTATGTCAAAACTAATGGCGAAATAAGATGCTTCCATGACAAAGAACACTGAAAGAAATTTGTGACCACCAAACCAGCACTCCTAAATGTTTTGAAGAACATTCTAGAGAGAGATAGCAAGAACTAAAAATCTATGGACATCAAAAGAAAGAATTTGCCAGGCAAGGTAAATAATTAGAGAATGGGAAAAAAGAGAGGGAGAAAACAATTGGAAAATAACATGACAAGAAATCAGCACATATAAGTTATAACCATCTGTTGTGGTCAGAGCTTTCAGGGAAAACAATACAGCACACACAATATAGGATTATTTTATCATAGCTACCAAAAGAGTTTAGTACAATAAGTGAAGGGAAAAAAAAGAATCCAGGTAAGGACCTGGATCCTATGGCAATGTCCTTCATAAGTCCAGCTGAAGACATGGAGCCCATTAAAATGTCCTCCACAAGTCCAACTGGGGGCCAAGGGCCCATGATAATGTCTCATGCAAGCCTATTTCATGAATCTGCACTGGGAAGGCACAAACGTCAGCAGTGGTAGAAAATTTGCACCAGTGAGATGTAGGATCTGTGCCAGCAACCTGAGAGATCTGCGTCAGAGCCAGGAAGCAGTGTTCAAAGTAAGAACCAGAACTCCCCCAAAAGTCCCACAACCATCCTAAACAACATTAAGGTCCTGGAATTCCTCTGATAATGAGAGCAACCAGGTTTATATCAGGAAATCCAGCACAACAACCTTCTCCAGGACATTGAATAGTACACCACCTTCCCCTCTGAAGTCATGAAGCAATGCAAAAAGTAAGGACCAGAGCTTCCCCAAAGTGAACTGTAGCCATTCTCAGAAACAACAAATTTCTCAGATCCTTTGATAATAAAACATCCAAGCTCATATCAGGGAAGCCATTGTAACAACTCCTTCAGAGGAACCACATCCCCAGAGCAGAACCTCTTGTTCTTCTCAAGATCTCCTTTTCATTTTTTGCCAACAAAACTTTCGTGGATCTTCCACATCCAGCACCACACTGGTTCAGTTCAGCTACATGTTACAAGTGGACCACCATTTTTCAATCAATAATATCTTTTCAATGGATTCAATTCACCAATCAAAAGACACAGACTGGGAGAGCAGATCAAGAAGAAAGATACAACAATATGCTGCATAAAAGAAACACTTTTAACT
>PVKN010041477.1:0-10547 GCA_004027915.1 Capromys pilorides
GAAACCCATATTCCTTCTATATAATACTATGCTAGAGGTTCTAGCAGAAAAACTAGAGAATAAAAAAGAAATCAAAACATAGATAGGAAAAAAAAGTAAAATCATGCCCTTATGTATTTGTTGATGATATAATGATGATAGCTCTGAAAGTATTGTTGATGCTAAAGATAACAATAATTTTTTTCAGGTAATACTATTATATTTCTGAAGTGTTTCTTTATTGCTTAATTCTTATACCTTTTCCAAATAAAATGTAAATAGAACAAATAGATAAGATGGGTATTTTCTGATCACAGAATTGCCAGTGGTAAAATTGTAATATTGGTATTAGAACTCAATTAGTTCTAATAATAGGTGTAGCATTAGAACTATCTTTTCTACACATGCTAAAAGATCATTTGTTAACTGAAACCCTGTGTGGAAACCTTCCTCCTCCTGACTACTCATGAACGCTTCCACACTTTCGTCTAATTCCTTTTATCCTAGGGCAGGGCTGTGCTCCAGACAACACCCCTGGGAAGTTCTTTTTATATATGATGCTTACTATGGGCCCAGTGGATCCTGTGAAACAGATGTGTCAAGTGCCGTAATAACTACACCAAATATTTGGCCAAAAGTCATCTTAATACTCACCCTCTAACCAGTGCTAGATAAATGTAAGCTAACAAATTTAATATTGCTTGATCATTATAACATCAAAAAGGGCTGTTTCGTTAGTCATAGAATCTGAAGAGACCTCTTTCTGTGTGTGGTGAGGTCTCTTCATCTGCTCTGGCAAGGCTGTGCCTGACTTGGTCCTGGAGTTGACAGCATTTCCGTTGTTTTCACCATCACTTTTTTTTCTGGTTGCTGAATCTCAGCCTACCATTGCTCAGCATTGTGAAGTCAGAGCATTTCTCCCCACTTCTAGGTAAAATAATACTCAGGAGCTGCTCTAAGAATGGAACACCCTACAATCATCTTTGGCTGAGTCTCCCAAGCTCTTTCCCACTTTGCTACAGATCAAGGGTGATTTCCCCAGGCACATTTAACCTGTTAGGAACGAGCAACCTTCGTGAGGCTTCTTCAGCCTTAAATTCCTGCGTAGCCACTTTGAACTTCAGGAACACTTCCCTTGCTGTCTTTTGTAAAAGTGACTTCCTGATACTGCCCCCACCTTTCCAAATAATTTTCTCAGTTTGAACACTCAGATCATTTCTGACTTACTCTCTACGAGATAGAAGACTTTCTCTAATAATCTCCCTCAGCCACCATCTTCTGGACCAGCTGCGGCTGGTTATCATCTTAGTGACTGTGGATATTATTGATATCACTGGAATGAACAGGAAAATCAGTGTGTAGGGTAGGATTTACAGTGGGGATATGATGGCTCTATTCCCTCATTCAGTCATAAGAAGGCCATGTCCCCCAACCCAGGATGCCTCCTTGGATCTATGAACTTCTAGGACTTAACAGCTTATGCTATGGAGTTCAAAAGTATTTCTCTACAACTCATATCAATCTGGAACTTTACAATGACACAGATATAGTATTTGGGTGGGTATTAAGTTGAGTGTTTTGTAAGAAGCCACGGAAACATACATACATACATACATAGATACATACATACATACACACATACGCATAGATACACACACACAGAAACACACACAGACACACAGATACATGTGCGCACGTGCACACACACACACACACACACACACACACACAGAAAGGTCATGTGATTCTGGTAAAAGAAATTAGAGTAAAACATTGGCAAACAAAGGAATGCTGAGGGTGACCAGCCTCCTCCAACAGCTAGGACAAGGTAAGGAAGAGGTCTTTTCTGAAAGCTGTCACAGGGGTGTGGCCTGGCTGACACCTTAATTTCAAATTTCTGGCTTCCTGAACTGTGGGAGAATAAATTCTTCTTGCTTTAAGTCACACAGTTAAAGAAAATTGTAGCAGAAGCCCTAGAAAACTAAGATAGTCTTTTGTCCTCTGAAGATTCCGACTGTTCTTGATAAAGCTAAGAATTTTCCCCCCAGAATTCTACACTGCTTCTTTTCGATCTGCTTCCAATGGTTCTCCGGATTTCTGTGTCCCTTTGCTTTCCCTGAGATGTTCATATCTGTGGGTGGCATTTCCCAGTTTCCTTGTTCTCTGGCTGCCATCTGGGCTGGCCAGTGCAAGGCCTGGGAGCAGACTTGAGGAGAAGTGACAGCCGTTAGGGGCATTTACTCCTCTTGGCAGTGGCTTCTTCCAGCTATAGTTACACTGATCATTCTTCCATGGCACCAGCTCTCAGTTGCATCATACTTTCCTTCTATTGATTATCTTTTCTCAGGGTAGCAACTGTTTCTAGTCTTAGAATCCAGCATTTTCTGTAGATGTCCTATTAACCCTTCCTAACCACCCTGGAGGAGGCCACAAACAGCAGGATGCCCCGTGCTCCCTGGCTTGTGCTTGGAGGACCCTAGAGCACTTATCTTTGCTTAAGTCTGTCCTAAACTCTGCATCCATAAACACAGATATTTTTGAAGTGGATTATCTCAGCTTTTTTTAGAGACAACATCCCATTCCAGTTGCTCAGTAAATGAATCATCAAATGAATATATGAGGAAGAAGATCCTTGAACATTCTGGATGTGCTCAGCATAGAAATTCATCACCTTGGGGTCCTGGAAATGGCAGGGTGGGATTTGGAGATACATGATAGAGTGGACTATCTATAAAATAAAGGTAAATATTGCAGCCCATTACATTTACAGGGTGTACTGCTGGTATTATAACATTTGACCTTCAACATCACCTTATGAGAGAGAAGGAAAACTCAGAGATTATTTTAGATCCCCAAAGAGATATCAGCCTTTTGAAAAGAGCTCTTGTTAATGCTTCTTCATCCATTCACCTTTTATTCATTTTCTACTCATTTAGCTGAGAGCTGAAAAATAAATAAGTAGGAGATGTGAGTGAGAGTGTTGGGGTGAAGAGTATCCTGGGAAGAGGGGTAAGCTCATTCTAAAAATCAAAACAGAGATTAGCACATTTGAGAAGACAAAATAGCCTGGTGAGGATGCGGTTTGTGAATGTAGAGCAAGGTCGATGCCCTGAGGATTTGTGCAGGCTCCACTCTTTCTAGAAGGCTCCGCATTTCTAGCATGGAGGGAAATGAATATTGATTATTCTCTTTTCTGCCTGGCATTGGCACAACAAATGGTTTGTAAGAATTTTCAGTGGCGGTGGTGGTGGTAGTGGTAAGCTTCCAATCCTGAATTGCAGAATAGTAGTTTTTGTTAGGCAGTTGACCCTTTGGGTATCTAGAAAGAAGATCAAGAGACTATATTGAAAAGATTGGAAAATTAGTTATAGCTGAGTGTCTTTTTCATAACTAATTTTGATATATAGAATGGAATGGTGTTCTAAATGAAAAGTTTGCTGAGTCATGTCAGGAATCAGTTAGTTTGCAAAGAAGAAGACTTTTATGAAAAGAAAAATACACGTAAGTTGACTAAAGTGTATACTGAAGCTTACATAAAAGCTTATTGTAATGAAAGACACATTGCCATTTACCCCATTCAAAATACTGTGACCCCCTTAGTTAGAGTACACTTTTTCCATCATTTTCTGAAGCAGCTCTGGAAGTCTTGTTTCCCGAATATCTTTGTGAGATACAATAAAGGACACAGTGAACGATGCTACTGAGGGCCATGTAGCAGAAAGACGCGCTGGTAGAACTGGTTTGCTGTAGCCCACATTACCTCATTCACTGGATCTATATACCACCCTTGTACTGTGGAGCCTGCTGAAATTATTGGTCTATTCCCTTACTTACCTGTCTTGGGAGCTCTTTTTCAGGAAAGCTCCAATAAATTCCCAGGCCATGTTTCTCCCTCTTTCTTTTCTGTTTGCTCCCAATCCCATGCTTTTTCATGTGGTGCTCATGGTACAGGGCACCTCCTGTATTTAGGGATTTGGAATCTAATTTTCTTCCAATCATTTTGGTGTCTGTGCATCTCATACATGACAAAAACAAATCTTTGTTCCAGTTCTTGGAATACAGGCAAGGAGCAGTTCTTGGACTTTAATAAGAGCTTTAGATGCAGAACAAGAGACATGTAGTACAGACCACAGGTGTGTGCATGTGCATGCGTGCATGTGTGTATGTGTGCATGTGTGCACGTGTGTGTGTTACCTGCTGCCAAACTACAGCCAGTCTGAATGGGAATAAGGAGGATGAATACTCAACTTCCTTCTGCTCTCCAGTCTCTTGGCTGGGCCTTTTACAGAGCAGGAACTACTGAAAGCCAGGCAAAGCTATTTAAGGGACAGGCACAGTAACTCTGCCAGGTGCAGAGCAGGACAGAGAGAGTGGAGAGAGAGCATGTGGGTGAAGACACAGCCAGCAGCCAGTGCCATAGCACCAAGAGGATTTCACTTAGCACAGATTTGGCACCCAGTAGTGCATGGAGAAGAACGGCACTCATTGCCCATTTAGATGATCCACAGAGCTCGTTAGACCTCTATCAGTGAGCTAAACATGTTGGAGAAAAAGCGATGGGCTATCCATTTGGTATCTCATGTCTCCATCCTAACTTTAATCCTTGCCAGAGCACAGGCCTATGCTGTAACCCACTTCTTCAGAAACCCAATAAAGTTCTCTTTTACTTTTTTCCTTCAGTGTTTCCATATATCTAAATATACATACATCTCCATATACATAATTTTATGTTTACACAAAGTGATAAAATTAAAATCATAAGTCAAAGCAAATCTAACAGACCTCTTTCAATAAGTGTGAAATACCAATTCTAAGGAAAAATGAAACCCTGATTCATGTTTCATTTGGTAGATCTTAAATTTATTCATAGAATACATAAAATAATATCATAGTGCTGGTGCCTACAGGCAGAGAGAACTGATGCTGTGCGAGGATTGCATGAGCCCAGTTCAAGACTAGCTCTGGGTGTGGCAGCATCCTGTGACTTTTCTGTTAGAGTCACTGAGGCTCTGTGTCTGGGCTGGGTCTGCACTGAAACATTGCACCTGACTTTCTGTCTTTGTCCCAAGTATTTTCCATGTCCTTGTTGCTCATTGAGTTTTTCTTTATTCAAGCATATTAAAATGATGGAAATTTCATAATTCATAATCTTTGGACACATTTGGACCTGTGGCACTTGGCCTTCAACCTATGGTTATTAAGCTTTACCTGAAAAACTCCTTTAGTGACTTAGCTCAAATGTCACCTCATCTCACCCCGTTTTCCTTCTTAGGACAGAGGGAGCCCTTCCTGCTTTCTATAGCACTTGACTAGACATCTTTTATGGCATGTATATTCATCCAAAAATTTTTACAGCAGCTTTATTTTACATTTATAAATTATATTTTAGTATGTTTTAATAGACTTTTTCAGAAGTTTGAATTTCACAGAAAAATGTAATTAAAACTTTCTCTCTTTGTCTCTCTGTCTGTCTGTTTGCCTGCCTGCCTGCCTGCCTGTCTGTCTGTCTGTCTGTCTGTCTGTCTGTCTGTCTGTCTCTCTCTCTCTCTCTCTCTCTCTCTCTCTCTCTCTCTCTATATATATATATATATATATATATATACTCTCTCTGTCTCTGTCTCTGTCTCTCTCTCTCTCTCTCTATATATATATATGTATATATATCTGTCTGTGTGTGTGTAGTGGTATTTATTTGTCTACATGAAACTATACTGTATTATTTATCTATTCACAAACAGTGGAACCATCCCCTCAATTCTTCACTATCATGGATATAGATCGTGTATCAAGAATATCACTGCTCATTCTAAAAGATAACAGTTAAACATTACTGGTTCAATAGTACTTAGTGATAAATTGACTTGCTAAGTCATCAGATACGTGCCCTCAACTTTATTAGATATTGGCAGCTTATTCTCCAATTAAACATCTATACTTTTCTCCTGTGAGTAGAAAGACACTTGTCATGGCAGCACTCTAAACACCTGGGAGTGCAGAGCTGATGGCCAATGAATGCGCAGGCATGGCATTCACGTCCTCCTCAATCCCACAGGGGGTGTCTTGGGTTGTTGGCTGTGAGGTGCTCATCACAATCATCCTAGCATTCAGTGTCATGAAGCTTCACAACTCCCAGGCAGAGACGCTCTCCTCTTTCAGTTTCTATTGTCCCTAATGCCTTCCCTTTCACACGCTTGACTAACATGAAATTCCTGGCCTGCTTCCATTTTATTGGAGCACCTGTGTGACCTGTACCTGCCCTAGCTGAGCTCTACAGCTGCATGGTCAGTGGTAGGTGTCACACTGGAAATATGCTGTTCACCTGGCATCAACTTTAACAAGTGGAAATGGAGTCCATGGAATTTCTGCAGGGCCATTAACCAACAAAGCTATTGAGATATGTGTGCTAGGGGGAATACTTCTTCACTCTCAGAATACTAAATATGTTCAGTACTCAGAGTCAGGACTCCTCTGCACACCCCCCCTTCACTTAACAATCATTCTCAGGATCTCTAGGAAACTTTTGTATTTGTTCCACAGTAGTGGTTCTTAGCCATTCCTGGACATTAGAATTCCTATGGGAAATTAAAAAAAAAAACACATTTTCAACAGAATCTCACTGCTTGAGGTTCTGAATTAATTAATTTGGGTTATAGACTGTGTATTGGGTGTTTTAAAAGCTGCCTGTATGAGTCAAGTGGCTAGGTAGGCCAAGAGCCACTTTTCTAAATCTTGGATTTTCACTTTCTTTGACTTGCTGGTATAGCCTTACATTTCCCACAATATTCTATAAAATATTATGGTTTATCTTATTTCTTGAAAGGAAGAAATGAAGCTCTATGTTTTCACAATGGGCTCTATTTTCTCCAACCAAATGACATATAGTTGCTTGAATTCTCTTACGAGTTCATCCCACTGAATATGGTGGCACATGCCCGTGATCCCAGGCTTCAAAAGGCTGAGGCAGGAGGGTCATTATGAGATTGAGGCCAGTCTGTGCTACATAATTGAGTTCAAGGCCAGTCTGCACTACATAATGAGAGCTTGTCTGAAACAACATACAAACAAACACAAACAAAGAAACAAGCTCAATCCTAGTTCTATGTGTGTAGTGTGTAATTAATAAGTCCTCAGGGGAGCAAGGTTCTGGGGTCGCAGGTCCCTTACACAGAGTATATTCTCTTGTTTCTCCCATTAGATCCTGGCTGTAAAGGTAGCAGCAGCCCAGAAGGTCAAGAAGAAAAACTGTTTCTGAGAATGTCAACATGAAAAATGAGAAAACTACTTTTAACAGTTGGAAACCTATTTAAACTCTTAATCCTCTTATTAAACCTGTTGGAGGACAGCCTGGAGAAACTGATGCTAGACTTGCTTCCATTTACTTTCCAGATGTACAAAGTAAATAATGGGATTCAATCAGCTGGAGGAATCGTGGAGCCCTAACACCTGATGAGAGCCTGTTATTCATTTTTCCCTTTGGAAAAACTGATTATAGCAAACTATTTCATCAAGCTGTCCTGGAGAGTGGTGGTGCTGGTAGTGTCACTCTTGGAGAGAGGCCATTTGCTTAGTGAAATGATATAACCTTAATTGTACTGCACTCAGATTATCGAAAGCAATTGTGCGTGTGCGTGTGCGTATGTGTGTGCGTGTGTGTGTGTGTGTATGACAAAAGTTGTCATATAGGAGTTTTTAGGAGAAGGGAAATATTACTATTTGGAGAACATTGACCCAGTACTCAAAAGCATCTTTGAAAAATAATTTTATATATATTTGACATTAGGTTGACATTAAATGTCACACTAACCCTAAAAGACAAGAAACTGTATCCATCCTAAAGAAAATAGTTTGAGACTTCAAGGTATTTCTTACTCTCAGTTTCACAGGTGTTCAGTGTTAGAACTGACTTAAGAATGCAGGTAATAAGAGCTCAGCAGATTAAAGTGCCTGCTTAGCTAGACACAGTGACTGGGATGTGATCCCTGGCGGGCCGTGCTGGCCCTGACCCTGTGACACACTGAGATGGTGATTGAGACTGGACATGGTGGCATGCGCCTATAACACCAGCTCTTGGGAGACTGAACACAGGCAGATCACTACGAGTTCTATCTACATTGTGAAACTCTGTAGACCTTGTAGACCTTGTACCAAAATATAAAGAAAAAAAAAGAATTCAGGTAAAATTTGCTTCTATTTTTCTAAGGTGGAGAAAAAGACACACACACACACACACACACACACACACGCGCACACATGCCTAAGACTTTAATTTTTCTTGGGAATAAATACATAGATACACTTATTTAAAAAAAACATGAAGATAGTGGATGGATTAAAGCTAAGATGAATTGATTAGGTATTATCCTGAAATACAAATGAGGGAAGGGCTTTTTGACCAAGCTGGGCTGATACACTCCGGCTGAAGGCAACCTTATCTATTGGATGTTAACTACATCATGCATGTGCTACTGTGCTTTAGTTTTAAACACTCCAGCCTGTCTCCATGATGGCTACTTTAAAGTGCCTATAGCAGCTTTTCATTGTCGTTGGACTTTAATTTTGTCCTTGTCACCTCATAGCTGGACTGCAGCATCTGTACCCATGTCAGGACCCTTGATGTCATTTGCTTCTCTCTCTTCTCTGGCCTCATACTGGGGCACCTTCCTTCATTCCCACCATCTCCCTGGCTTACAAACATCACTGAGTCTTCTCATTCACAATACATGTGACTCCCTGCCCAGCCTCTTCTCTGTTTCTCACAACATCCCTTTGTCCTTCCTCATCCATCCCCCAGGCACAAGGTGCAAAATATTGCTTCTCAGTCCTTCCCTCCAGGAACTATGAATTTGTACCTATGGCTCTGTCTTCTGTCAGTTCCAATATTTCTGTGATGTTCTTGGCACATGTTCAGTCATGTTCAGTCTGTAGAAAGTCAATAAACTTTGAGTAGATACTAAGCAAACAGGGAAAGGGTGAGCCAGAGTGTGTGGTAAAATTGCTATTTTCAGTTTTGCCATTCCTTTAATTTAGAAAGGAAGAAGCACATTATGAATGCAGTAATTGCATGTGGAATAATTTTATTCTCTCATTCACTGTTTCAAAAAAAATTCTCCACTTCAAGGACAGCTAATCAGTATAGAAGTAGGCAACAGAATGCATGAATCTATTTATGCATTTGGTCAGTTCTGCATGCTTCACCTTCCAGATCGTGAGGCCAAATGCCCCGGCACCATTTCTTAAATAATTCATCATTTCAGCACTGATTTATAATAGTCCCTTACCACACATTGGCATCTCACCCAGAATATTATCTTTCTCTGTTAGCTGACAGCTTTCCAGCTTGTTTTCATAGAGAAAGAAAAAAAAAACTTTCTTTAAAATTAAAGATATTCTTGGCTGCATTCATCCAATATTTTTCCAGGAAAACTGTAAATGTACTTGGACACATTATAAGATTCTATTGGGATTTTAATTGGAGTTTTATTAAAACTGCATTAATTTGTGGCAGAACTGTCATCATTATAATAATTCAAAAACAATTAAATTCACTTGTTTATTCAAGATTGCCTTTGTACGTTCTGGTGCAAAAAACTGTTGACTTCTGCTTTGGTAAAATAGGGATAATAGAATCTCCATGATAGTTACGTTGGAGATTCAGGGAGATGTTTCCTGTTGAGTCCATAATGTGGCCCACTCATAGGAAATAATCAATGTAGTCAGTATGGCGAGTGGTGATGTTGGTGATGGAACTAGAGATGATGTTTCTTTCACTGGGGGCTGCTTTTACCAAGTCAAGCAGACTGGATAGGTAACAATCAACTGGAATTTATCTTCATAGTTCTGGAGGTTGGGAATCCATGGTCAGGTGATCAGCCTAGTCAGGGTCCACTGGGGGCTCCTGTTAAGTCTACAGATTACTGACTTGGCACTGACATGGTAGAAAAGAATCAGCTACTATCAGTCTCTTACAAGGACAGCAATTCCATCCTAGAAGCTTTACTAATGACCTAATTACCCTCCAAAGCCCTGCCTCCAGTGATCCCACTATGGGGTGAGAATTTCAACATAGGAATTGTGGCAGTACCCAGTCATAAAACACCAAACACATCCTTCTACTCCCATCTTTATTTTAGAAGATAAGGGGCTTAGGAGTGAATAATATCCACAATTTCTCTTGAAAATACTGTACAGATAATCTCTGCAAGTCAAACTATGGCTTCCTTGCATAAAATCAACCCTGGAATGAATGACATGGATCACTCAGCAGGAAATGAAGTAGAACTTGGTAGCATCCCATAGCCATTCTCAATGGATTGTATGGATAATGGGTTCCACCAGAGTAGGAGCTCTAGCGTTTTTTGCTGTCATTTTTAGTATTTGTTTTTTCTTTTATTGTGTTTAATTTAACATAATGTGCTTGCCTGTTTGGGAAGACTTTATTCAAATAAGCAGTTGATTCATTTGTCTATGCAGTCTATGTTTTCTAGGCTTTATAATTTTACCTCTATTTATTTCCTTTTTATCATTTCTTCTGTCTCTCTCTTTCTATCATGTTTTCCATCAATTTCTTT
>PVKN010041478.1:0-10548 GCA_004027915.1 Capromys pilorides
TAATTCTTCAGACATAGACAACAAGGGTTTTTAGCTTTAAGCCTGTGCATGTGGACACTCACTGAGAACACGTTTGGAGGGGCAGTGTACAGGTGCTCTATTTTCATGGAAAACACTCCCTTCTCTCTTTCTTCTCTTTTTTCTGATCGGTCCTGTTTGTAGAAAATTCATAACATACATAGGCCAAGGAAATCTGCATGCATTTTTGGAAATATTCTTGGCTCTAGCTTCGACAGCTCTTTTAGCATTGCAGGCTCCTGGGTGGACTAGGCGTCTCGGGACAGCATGAGACATGCACAGGAGTTTGAAACCCTGAGCTGGCTCTGTATTCCACCATCCTCATTGTCATTTTCTCCTCTGAGTTAGCTTTGTAGCCCTGCTGGCCAGCAGTGGCCCCAGGTCGCCCCTCTCTCCATTCTCTGTGACCACAGGGACAAAGATGCAAGTGGAAGACCCACGCACACAGGTGCAGCAGGCAGGGAAGAAAGCGGGGGATGGCGCATCCCAAATGCACCCTTGTTTCCCATTCAGCTTTTCTCCTGTGACTCTCCTTATTTTTATCCCAAATGATGGAGAGGATGGCACTCTCCCAGTAGCTGGCCAATGTTGTCCCTTCCCACAGGCTTGCCATCCACATGTGGTCATGATCTGTTGATGCCTTTGAACCCTTTCCCGCCAACCCCCAAGTCACCCTTCAGCTGTTCCCACTTTTTCTTCCCAAACATCTGATTAGATTTTGAACATTAATGCTGGCATTTCCTAAGTACTGGCCTCACTTCTGCCAACTCCAGTGCCACCACTCCCAGGTCTTGATCCCTGTCACTTCTGTACCCAGCCAAGCATGCCAGACTCCCGGCACACCAACCGAACCGTACCCTGCTCACAGGGTCCCTTCCATGTACTCTTTGGCTCTTCCTCAAGACCCTGCCTTTTCCGAATATCCCTACCTTTTCCCGCCTGGAAACATGCAATGTGTGCGAAAGAGCTGATACATGCAAAGCATTCCAAGCAGGGCTGTGTACTTTGGCGAAGAAAACATACAGACAAGTCATAGACTTCTCACACATTAGCAAAGATGTTGTGGTCAGATTGTGGATGACTCATGAGAGATATTTTGAATGTGTAACAGTATTGCAGGAGGATTTCTTCCTGTGATTGTTTTGTTACCCAAATTCCTCTCTGATAATAGAATAAAACTGTTGGTGAAATAAAACTGATTTTAACAGGAGAAGCAGGTGAACAAGAGTTAATGTCTTAGTGTCCAAAAGTCTGAGAAAATAGGTCTTATCTTACATTAGGATGAGATTTTAATTATTGGGAGTGATCTCAGTGATTTTACATGTGCTCTCTGATCTCCGAGTGTCATGGTGCCAGTAAAAGAAAAGAAACTTGTATGAATTAGAAGAATTAGCTGACTATAGGAAAGTGAAAGAAATGCTCACAACCCTCAAATCCTCAAAGTATGAAGCAGGCTCAGTTTTCCAAGGGCAATCATAAAAATGGTTCAGAGAAAAGAACAAAAGGAAATCGTTGTGCCACTGAAGCCCTTCAGTGCTATGCTTGGACAAAGCCCAACTGGAAGGGCAGAAAACAGCAGATCTGTTATGCCAGTCAAAATCGCCCACCTGCTGGGCTGTGTTTCCAAGCCAACAATAGAGTGGGAAAGAGGATGTGGTGCTGACACAGCCAGCCAAATGATCTGAGGATCCTGTGTAGCTGAGGCAGAAGAAGTGTGGAGAAAGCTCCTGTCAGGGCTCAGGCAAGCAGAATGCTTTACGGTTCAGGATGCCCCACCTCTGTCAGGGCAGCAGACCCACTGTGTAGAACATCCTCGCGCCAGGCTGCCCAAGGCGTAGAGAACATCCCCATGGATTCTCTGTGATTGTCACCTCCCACATTTAATCTAGAAGCCAAGATGTTTAGAAATCAAAAGAGGCTTACGAAGAGCATAGGGAGTCCTCTGACTTGGAGCTCAATTCACTTTAATTAGAAAATTACAAAAGGAATAACATTTGAAACCCAGCACAGTGCCTTGCCTAGAGTAGTAGATGAAATTCGCTTATGAATGAAGGGAGTGAGTGCAAAGATATAAGGAAGAAAGGCTGCGTGTCTTGGTGTCAAGGCGACGCCTGGCATTTTAGAAAGTGACCCAAGGGGAGCAGACACAGGTTCAGCATCTCTAACGTCCTCATGGGCCTCTCCTCAAGAGCTCCTCACCCTGCAGGTGACAGGTGAGGCAAGGTACTTACTGTCCTGAAAGAAGCCCCTGGTCCCTGTGTCCCTAACTAGGTTCTCAAGGTGTGGTTCCAGCCTGCAGTGCTGGCATCACCTGCCTGGACTGGGTCTACACCCAGACTGGCTGACTCACTATGACTAGGTGATATGGGACCCAGCAACTCCTCTGGGTGGCTGTGGCCCATGTAGAGGCTGAGAACCACCGCACTACACCATTCCAACTCACTCCCCCAAAGAAAGCACTGCGCGCCTGCCCAGGGGGGCGACTCAAGTGCCTACTCACTCGCGCATAACAGGCGCAAACCCCGTGAAGAGCTCGGTGGGCCTAGGGCCAGAGGAGTATGCGAGGAGTAAGGAAAGGTCTATTCAGGGCAAGCTGAAAAAAATGACACTGCAGTGTTTTCTAAAACACCGGAAGGCAAACTGTGCATGTTGTACCCTGAGCGGCCCAGCCAACGGTCCCTCCTTTGCCTTATTCCTAATTGGATTCACTGTCCAAAACGCAGAGGTTTGCTTTGCTTTTTTTCAGAAGTTCCAAACAGCAGCTTTGAGAGCAGTGGGGTGCTTGGCAGCTGTTCTGTTTTCCAGGATTCCAACTGAGCATTGAAACCCCTCATTTGCCGACTTATTTTTATAGGAAGCCAATTTAAAAACAATAAAAGTTTTCTTATAGTATTGGAACTAATTCTAATTTTCAAATGACTTTTTTGATGTATTTTTTTGTTAAATACTATGTAGTGTAATGTATAATTGCTCTTGTTTATTGCTTTTACAACCATATTTATTAAACAGATAATGTCTCTAAGGTCTTTGCCTCTGGCGGTTTTATTTTATCTCAAAACATTGCGTTCACAGTTATGTAAAAGTCATGCACTTTTAAGTTTTCATCAAGGCTAATTGGGTGAGAATATGGGTAACATCACTAGCCTGAGGCCCTTCTGTTTTTAACAAAGTAGAATGTATTCTGTAGCCTGAATTCTACCCATATAGTTGATTGGATAGCACCTGTCATTTATTAAATTATATCACACCATTGAAAACCCAAAGCATGTAGCATGCTTTCTGCCAATAGCTCTAAATGCTAAGTTTTTAATAAGAACCAAGGCCATTGATACTTCTTCATTACAGCACAGTTTCCCAAAGGCCATGCATGTTATGAATTAAAACCTGGGGAGTCCTAGAGTCTCAGGAGACAGAACAGAAGGAAACAGCTTGGACCAGGGGCCAGCTGTGCCAGCTGGGCGGCCTTGGCAAATCCCTTCAACATACAGGAGCGTCAGTGTCTTTGTGCATATAATTTGGAGGAAGAGGGACCCTCTCTAGCTCCTGTGTTCGAACCCGCAGCCCCTGGGAGGTTCTCCTTGCTCTGGGGCTGTTTCACACACAGAGAGCAACACATATGCAGAACTAAATCTCGTCATGAGATGCGTGGCCCGGAATGCCTTATATGGTTCTACGCCGACATGTGGGAGAGAGTTCCATCCATTTCATTTCATTTTCCTTCTTTTAGCATCTAGCACAGGGCATGGCCATTAGGGGGCACCAGGCAAGTGTCTGATGTGACTCAGCCCTGCCTTTGCATTGGACACTGCGAGCCAGTCTGTTTAGCAGTGACCCCTGACTGAGGTGGCCTCAGGGTTCAGCCCAGCCCCCTCGCACCTCTAATGACTTGTCCAATGGCTGTTTGTCATGAACCCTCACCTGCCCTTCTGCTGCGATACCACTGAAGTTGCCATGCTCAGGAAACCATTCTTAGGCACTCATAGAAGTGAAATAATTGCAGTTTAGAAAAAAGAAAAGCAAGACTATTGGCTAGAAAGTGGAATAAAAACCAGGGGGCTGCTCCCGGATTCAGAATCATCGCATAATTTGATTGCCAGTCTCTGAGGAGTTAATGGGATTAAAAAAATGCATGTTTGGCTGAAGCTGGCGTGGAGCGGGGACTCCAAAATAATTCCGCACAGACATTTTCAGGGAAACAGGGACTATAAACATCTAGTGTTAAACGTATGGAAAAGAACCTGTGGTTTGAAAAATGCAGCTATTTATTGACCAAAATGTAGCAAATGCTACACTAGGTGGTGGTAACAGAGCTGCGAGCATGTGATGAAGTATCTGCCTTCGCGAAGCCTATATTCTGGTGGGAACAGTGAAAAGGGCTGGGATTTGGTAGGTACCAGGTCTTCATTCTCATAAGATAATTTCAAGACTTTGGAATGCAAAAATAAAACCTGACGAGAAGCAGAGCAATGGGAGTGGGAAGGAGAAGAGGAGGATTTGGGCTCCGAGGCAGAGATGCTGAGACAAACGGAAACCTTCCCTGGACCTGCCCACTGGAGAGGATCCTGTGCCGCAGAGACACGCGTGGGCCCAGAGAGCGCAAAGTCAGCCTTGGAGGTGGGCTGGGGATGTGGCTCAGTGGCACAAGTGCCTACCTGGCAAGCACAGTCTTGAGTTCGATTCCCAGTACAAAATAAACTTATTGCGGGTCCGGGGAGATAGCTCTGTGGCACAAGTGCCTGCCTGGCAAAGGCAAGGTTGAGAGTTTGAATCCTGGTGGTGCAAATAAAAATGAAAATAAAGTCAGCCTCAAAAAACGAACAGTTTAGAGTCTGAAGAATTGTAAGTGCTTCTGAGCTGTCCTTATTTCTCCCCAGGGTGTCACACACGGATGTCCTATGGCCACGCAACATATGTTCTGCAAAATCACCTGCCTGAGCAGTATAGCACAGCAAAAACACAATGCTTTGTTAGCGAAGTGGGTGAAGCACAACAGACCAAACCTGCACACATCTAAGCACGGTGGGGATCTGCACACAGCAGCAAAAGACACAAGTGTAGCTCAGATGGCGGCGCGGTTCACACTCACCAAGTGGTTCAGAAACACACAAAGGAAACACTCGAGGAAACCCCGTGCTTCCCTTGTGAGAGTGTGGGCCGGATGAGGACGGCATGGAGCCGCTGTCACGGGGTGGGGACGGGCGTCCGAATGCAGAAGCCTCTTGCAGCCCGCGCACACGCGAGAGGCAGACAGCGTCTGCGAGGGGTGTGTGTGCCCATGCGCGTGCTCACGTTGTGTCCTTTCACACTGCTGGTTCCAGCTGCACACAGTTTTCCGAGCCCACTTCCTTTCTCTCAATGACAAAAGCATGCATAATGCGTGAGCACGTTGGTATTATCCTCAGTTAATCCCCTAATATATTAACCGTTCTAAAACAAATTTACATTTTCAAACATGACCTGCAGTAGAACAGACTGATGCAGGTGGTAGAATCAAAGTAAACTGGATGCTATGTGAAATGAAAATCGTGAAAATACATTGTGCACTAAATCTAAGATAGTTATATTCATTAAATTATTACACAATCACTTGTAAATCGCATATGAAGTTTCATAGGATAATCCGTAGTTGTTGACAATATGTACTTAAATCCCTTTACTAAGTCAAAACAGCTTCCTTTGCTAGTTTCCAGTTTGAATTTACAACCACTGTTAATTAGCTATTCCTGTTTTGAAAATCTGTCACATAGGCATTGCTGCATGTTGCCCTATTTCCATCATTTTTTTTCTTTTTTTTTGGCCTGGTTTTACTCCTCAAAATAAAATAAAATAAAATTAGAAAAATATTTGGATGTTATGATACCTGACTTCAACTCATGAACTATCAGATATTAAATATTACTCCTTATCTATCTATTTATATACTTAAGAAAGAGAAAAATCGTCTCCTACTTCTGGGACTGGTGGTGTTATTCCCTCTGGAGGACCCTTGCATGTCCGGTCTCGCAGGAGACCCGCTACTCTTCCAGCCCTTAGAGGAGACTTGGAAAACACATGCGCAGCCACCCCAGTGCCCACATGTCCCACGCAGCCCTTTGCCCTTCTTGTAAACGTCTGCAAGCTCATAGCCTCCACCACTGGAGCAACTCTTGTAATTCTAGACAGCAAAGGTCATTTGTTTAACTCTTACCATGTCCCAATAAATTTAGCATTGTAGTATTTATACCACTTTTTCCTGAGATGCCCATGCATTTTACAGTTCTTGGAGGACTCTCTTCCATATGCAGATGCACATCTATATCTATATGTGTCCATATATATAATAAAACTTTACAGAGTATAAAGAGGCGAATACGTGCACCTTCACATTTACACCTTATTCCAATACACACATAGACATGAATTCTCAGGAATGATTAAAGGAATAATAGCAGCTATGGCCCAATTTTGCTGTCAACGGAGATCAAAACTTCCACAGATGTACATTTGGCTCCGGACCATGTGCCACCAGGAAGCTTTGCTGTTCTTCAGCTACCATGGTCAATGCCAGACTGAGGAGAAGAGGGAGGCAGAGCAGTGTTTGGGAAGTGACTCAGCTGCTCAGGAGCCGTGCCCCGAAGCCGCTGGGAGCGCCTCGGCCTTCTGCTGGCGGGATCCGGCCAGTGTCTGACTGTCCTATTGCCGCAGCCACCAGAAAACCCAGCATCACTCCATGGTGGCAATACCGCATGCGCACACAGACCCATTACACATGGCTTGGGAAGGGCTGGCCGAGCGTATGCTGCCGACCGGGGCAGGAAGTGCTCACTGCCCGTGGCTGGGACTCAGGCAGTGTTGGCTGTGAAGGCACAAAGAAGCCAAATTCACAAGGCAGAGTCTACTTCCAAGCCCAGGCTGAGTGTGTGGGCTGTCAATGAGGCCAAAGAGAGAAAAGGTGTGAAGGTTTTAATTCTCTCTCTCTCTCTCTCTCTCTCTCTCTATATATATATATATATATATATATATATATATATAAAATCTATCTATCATCTATCTGTATTGGTCAGGGTTTTACTTAGAGGAACAGAACAAATATAAGGAATGGATATTAACACAAAATATACAATATATAAGGAGTTACAAGATTGGCTTACAATAGTCAGCCACAGAGTCAGATGAGGAAGCGTGCAGACGGCGGCGTCTGCATGCTCCGGACTGGAGAATTCAGGCCCGAGGTCTGAAACTCACTGCAGTGCTCTGTGTAAGTCTCTACCCATTGACTGAAGTGTCTGTGTTGGGCGCTGAAGAGTCTGCGACGGATGGCAAAAGATCCAAGCTGGAGGCTGAAGAGTCTGTGCTGCAAGCCAGACGATGAAGTCCAGGACCAATGCGAAGACTGAAGCTTCTCCGAGGAAGTGAAGTCTTGACTCGTTCCTCAGCCCTTTAAAAAGTCTCTGTGCTCCGTCACTCTGAGGTGGGCCCATTGTGCCCTAGGGTGGAACCAATCATACCCCAGGATGGGCCCTTGATCTTATTCTAGGGAGCAGCCAATCATATTCTATGCAGGCCAAGGTCACTCCAGGGAGGAACCAATTTGACCCCAGAGTGGGACTCCCACCAACAGGGAACTGGGCCACTGAGTCATCCAGTAAAGTTGACACAATGTATCAACCACCACACTATCTATCTATCTATCTATCTATCTATCTATCTATCTATCATCTATCTATTGTCCATCTATTATCTATCTATCTATCATCTATCTATTATCTATCTATCATCTATCTACTTTTATTTTATTTTGAAGAATAAAAGCAAAAGCAAGAACAAAAATCAGAAACAAAGACAGAAATAGCATAGCATACAACGATACATATGTTACAGATTTTCAGAACAAGAACAGCTGACTAACAGTGGTTGAAGTATTATCTGTTTTTATGGTCAATCTGTTGCTCAGATTAACACATACAGTTGCGTAAGATTGGACGTATGATCAAACATTAGTACTTGCTTTCGCAAAATCTTACATTTTTGTTCTTGTCTCTCTTTTTATTGCCTTTTAAAAATGTTTTAAAGAGAGTAACTGATGTGACACTAGGAATGGTACACACTTAGAAGAGTCAGTCAAGATGAAAATTCTACACATTAACTGCTATTTTCAAAAACATCTGATGGGAATTCTTCGCACAATCACCTCCGCCATCCTGTATACTTATTTGCATGTTTTCTTCCTAATTCTTGTGCCACGAGCAAAACACTGAATGGAAAACAAGGACAAAACAACAGAAAACAGAATTCATAAATAGAGCAACAGTGGATAGCAAGAGATTTTTGATGGAAATATATGACCGATAATAGAAATTGTTGGTAAAGTACAGTTTGCCACCATGCACTATTGTGTGTCATCATCCTCGGTAATCCACACAAAGTTCCCCAACCAGGAGAACTTTAGGGAGGCAAGGAGAAGAAAAACAGTGCATGCATGATCGTAGCCGCAGAACTCAGAGGCCCGGGCCGGTTCTGTTTAAAGCACAGTCGCACGCTGGGTTACACACAGAGAGCTGCGCAGCGCAGCGCAACGCACACTGCTTTGCAGGCGCACCACTGTGCTGTGCTTCAGAGGGCTCCACAGCAGGCAGACAGTGGCCCTCTGTGGTGTGCCTGGCCAGACTTCTGTCTGGAAGAGCGCCCCGGCAAGATCCAATCCCTCCCTCCTGCTCTTCAGAGCTTCGCCTCCGTTGGAGATTTAAAAGTTATGTCTTAGTTGCTCTTCTCTTGTTGCTGGGACAAATACCTGAACACTCAAAATTAGGGAAGGAAACATTTATTTAGCTCACAGTGACTGGAGGTTTCAGTTTCAGCCGGTGCTCAGCTGGCTGCAAGGCAGGGTGGCCCAGGGCAGAGCGCAGACTTTCATGGAGATGGCAAAGAGCAGAGAGCGAAAAGACTGGCAGTGGCTCAGGGGGCCAGCCCGCCTCTCTCCCCTCATTGCACTGTCATGCAAATTACCTGCCCCTGAGCAGGTGCAGTACCCACACCCACACCCGCAACTAGTCGCAAACTCCAGAAGCTGCCTGATGACCCTACGAGGATTTGGGGGAACAACTAGATGCTAACGATAACAAGATGTATCTGCAAACTTCTGGAATCAGGTATCAAGTTCTCTGAACATTTAGAGAGGGGAAGGTGTGCAGGAGTTGGTGAAATGGTCGGTCTGCCTGTCTGTCTGCCTGTCTGCCTGTCTGTCTGTCTGTCTGTCTGTCTGTCTCTCCCTGCCCCCCACCCAAAACCAGCAAGCACAAAAGGGAAGCAATTAACATGCAGTAGGGTTTTCCCATGGAAATAATCAGACAGTTCCGTCCAGACAGAAAGACAGGTAATAATCTTTGTTTACTTTTTAATACAGCAGACAAATCAAAAAGCTATTTGGTCTATCTGGTGCATCATTATTAATTAATTTCTAGGTGTATTTATAAATGTGCTGAAAATATCATTTCTTCTGTTTGACCTTATGAATTTATAGAACAATAGGCCTGAATTTTGGGACCACGCAATGGGAGGATATAAATGATGGGAAGAGATGCATAAAGGGCAACAAAATATAAAGAAAGAAAAGCGTTCAAAGTTGTGCTGTTTGTACTATTTTGCCATGCTTTAAGGAATAAGGGAATCTAGAACATGTAGCTATTTTATGGTAAGGAGGTTACATAATAATATGAAAGCATCAATCTGAAAAATTTACTTCACTCACCCAGGATTTCAGATCTCACTAAAGCACTACAATGAGAATTCCTGCTCAGCAGGTCTGGTGGACATGCCCACTCCCCTTTCCGCTCTGCGCATCCTCTCGTCCAGTTCTCTTGCAGGTCAGCTACAAACTAGAGATGTCTCGAAACAGGCAAACCTTATATTCATGCCCTTCTGTGTTCCAAATGTGGGCAGAGGGTACACAGGAAAAAGATTTGCTATTCTTCTGAAATCACTCGCTGAGTCCCGCGCCAGGCTCGGTGTCGCAATACCACACACAAAGATGAAGTACTTTAATTGATGTGCTACATCGTGACATCAGTCATCTTAGTTCTCCTGAATGAGAGAATTGATGTTTGCTACTAATCTACGTGGCTAGAGAGCAAGAGTTTTCCAAATACCAACAATAAGTATTCTACAACCGAGTAGCTTCTCCAACTTATAACGCATATAGCAAGAGACAGGGGTTAGTTCACTTGAGAGTGAACCCTGGAGTATTAGTTTCCAGAGCACATGCCAGGCAGTGACCTCACTGAAAAGCAAGATCGTCCTTCCTCACATTTATTCCCAGGTGGATAGCTTCCTCTGAGTGAAAGCTGACGTCTTCATTATGGATATAAACATTTGACAGGCAACTACTTATTTTGGCTTTGTTTTGTAGTTGTTCTTGTTCACCTGGTGAGAACCCTTGGTATGTTCATCAGTTTTCTGTTGCTATGACAAAATACCCGAGAGTGAAAACTTGAAGGTTGAAGCATCGTGGTGGAAGGACCTGAGAGAGGAAAGCTGTGGAACAGAATGAGGAAA
>PVKN010041479.1:0-10536 GCA_004027915.1 Capromys pilorides
CGGTCCCGCCCCCGCCCCCCCAAATAGCAAGTTTCATTATCGAATTTACAAAACAATTTCATGTACATTATTTAATTCATATTAAACCTGAGATGGATATTGGTATCACTTTTCAGAGGAAAACTTCTCCTAATGATCCAATTTCTTTATATTTCATACTAACAAAACACTGTGAAGGGCTTACCCCAGTTTCAAGCAGTATGGAGGGGGTCTTTCAAACTTTTTATTCACAACACGCCCTAAAATAATTTTTAACAGTGTCCCGGAACAAAAAGAAACATTTTGCTGAAGTTACCATTGAGTTTTGAGGATCTGTATATAAGTGCCTCATTAGCACCTCTTGTCACTTAATTAGATCTCCTATCACTTGTCTTTTAATAAACATCTTCATGGAAGTTAGTCAGGGACTCTCAGTCATACCTCTGCCCCACAGCATTGGTTACAAGGGTCTTTCAGGAGGGTAATTTCATAAAGCTGCCATGCCTGCCTGACAGTATTGCATATTCTTGAGGTAAGCAGTCAATTTGAAATAAAATATCATAGAACCATGACTTTTAAAAAAATAATAAAACTTGGATTCTTCAGGTTTTGTTGAAATTTGTGACCCTTGGTGTTTATTTGGTGTTTAGTTTTCTGAGACAGGGCCTCATATATAATTCAGGCTGGTCTTGGAACTCAGCATCCCAGGCTGGCCTCAAACTCATGGCAACCCTGCTGCCTTAGCCTCCTAAATAATAGGATTCTACACATGCAACACCAAGCTCAGCATTTATCTTTTATTTGTGTTAAAAATTTTATTCTTATGTGATCATTTGGAGTTTTTATGTGCTTAAAATTTTAAACAGTAACACAATACAAACTTGGAAGTAAAATGCTTTAAGTGCATCTTCAATTCAATGGGCCAAATGTTTTACTAAATCTTAATATTTAAAATTAAAATGTATTCATACCTTTAATTGTTCATGCTTTAAAACTTCAAAAAATCAAGAAAATAATAAATATTGTGTATTTTTACACAACTATTGCTGATATGTTCCAAATGAAGTAGGTTTTATTTTGCTTGTACTTGCAACTTTATGGAAATGTAACAGAAAGCTTTTTAGTGACCCACACATCATTTATTTCAATCAGAAGCAATAGCGAAATTTCTTCAAACTATGAAATGTCACTTAGTCTTTGTGTAAGACAGATTATATGGTTGATGCCTTTTGGCATGAGTTGCAGTTATTGGCACTTAATAGTTTTTATATTGACAATAAACAGAGATTCCTTTCCTTTCCTTTTCCCTGGACTCCCGAGTCCAAATCAGCAGTTGATATGAAGTAGCATGATTTCATAGAGCTTAGAAAATAGCCGATAAAAGCTTCCAATTCTGCACTACTAGAAATAGTAATAAGCTGTCACTGTTGCCAGGGCTTGTTGATATTAATTAGGTTACACAGGTTATGACCTTGAGAAGCTGTAGACATCATCACCCTTGGTGTGCTCTCCTCCACTCTGGGCAACACGCTTCCAAATGCCTCACAACAGCCTTGTTAATCTCAAGGACCAACCCCTGGTCAAGTCTACATATGACCATAGTACTGGATTCACCCTTCCTTTTTTATTTTTTATTTTTTATTTTTTTTTGGTACTGGGTATCA
Organism: Capromys pilorides; assembly: GCA_004027915.1. Taxonomy (NCBI): domain Eukaryota; kingdom Metazoa; phylum Chordata; class Mammalia; order Rodentia; family Capromyidae; genus Capromys; species Capromys pilorides. The sequence goes on from PVKN010041479.1 coordinate 1,644, forward strand.
AACTCAGGACCTTGTGCTTGCCAGCCAGCTGCCTAAGCCACTGAGCTATCTGCAGAACACTGATTCACCCACCGAAGGACAGTTCACTTTAGATCACATTTCTGGTGACCTAGAATGTGAGCTTTCACAAAATCAGGAAAGAATTCCCTTTTACATTTTTTTTTCTTTTCTTCACATTGCGCTGCAGGCACTACCTGACGCACACGACATGATTCTCTTCTCAGGAGAGGGCAACCTTATTCTCTACCCCTGATTTTAGTAACTTGCTTTCACTCAAGAGTGAGGAAGGAGGAATGAGTTGAGTTCAGCTACAGCCCTTTAAGATGTGCCATGGCAACATGGGAAGAGATTTCCTAGAACAGCAGGACAAGCGAGAGCCGGGTCCTGAGCGCACCATTGTGCTGCCCAGATGCTTACTGACACAGTGTGTGTCACTCAGCATCCTGGAGCCTGAGCAGTTTTACTTAACTCCTCCTGAGTAGGGCCACAGTGATTATCTACTGGAGAACATAGTGATCGATGCCTTGTTTGTCACAAATACTAGGAGATAGACTTTGCATTTTGAAAAGCCTTTGGGGTAATTTCTGTATCTGTAAACATGGATGCACATTGAGAGCATGGGCTTGCAACACTGCAGATAATACAAAGACTGTTTATAGGGGTAGACTGTAAGTGCTTTGATTATGCATTGTAAGTAATACAAAATATTCCAACTGACTCTTTTAAAGATCACAATCTAACTTTCAAAATCTAAATTTTTAAATATTATTGTTTTAAAAGTCATTTTCATTATCATATCCTCAGGCACACAGAAATGACTGAGAATTTATTCAATTAAAAATCTATGGTCTATTTATTACTAAATACTCAAAAGGAGATTTAGGCTAGCAGATTGGTCTGCCTTCAACTCCTCTGTATCTGCGCTGTGTGTATGGAGGCAGTGATATCCAAGAAAACTTAAGTAATAGCCTAAAATGAGCTAACCAAGGTGAGTCCTCTCCATGAGTCAAGATACTCATCTGGAAGATGCTCTTTTCTCAACATAACCAGTAGCACAAAGTTTGCTTTCAGCTGGCGAGGACAGCAATACACCTTCACTGTTCCATCTCACAGGTACATCAGTTCTCCAGCTCCATATCACAGTTCAGGCTACAGGAATCTTTGTCACCTTTTCCTTCTACAAGATCTCATGCTAAAAAAAAAAAAAAAAGATCTCATGCTAGTCCATTAAATTGGTGAGATATCATGCTGCTTAGAAATGCAGTGTAAGCTGAAGCAAATATTTCAGATGTATTGGTTAGACATTTGTATATTGTAAGATAGAAAATGAATTTGTAAAAATTCAGAGGCCTTTGACCTCAGTGAGATTTTCAGGAGTCCAGTGGTGGCAGTGATGTGGGGCATATCAAGATATTTCTTCTAAGGTGAAGGGTAGGGTTTTGCACCTGGTCCCTCCTACAATGAAGAAAAAGGCATAATCTCCAATATGCATATTTGGATTTTGGACACAACACATTTCACAGGTAAATGTGTTTCTCCAGCCCATTTACTATGTGAATCAAAAAGCTGTTGGTTTTGAGAAGGGCCCAGAACATGGAAAGGCTTTGCAACAGGTCCAGGTTGCTCTTCACGTGGGCCCTCAGGTTCAGTGATGCTTGAGGTGTGCATGGCAGGTAAGGGAGCTATTTGATGGCCACTACAGATGAATCACAGTGCAGGCCCTTGGAGTTTTAGAGCAAGGTCCTGCTGTTCCCTTCCTCTTGGATTTGTGCCCTGTAAAACTGAAAGAATGAATTTCTGTTATTTGAAACATTCAGTCTGTAGTACTTGGAGAAGCCCAAGGCAGCAGCTACAAATTTTCATCTAATGATTTCATGAATATAATCTCATCTCTTCTTTATAAGAACTCTATGAGGTACACATTAGTGTGACCCATCTTTTCATGGGAGCCAAAAGTGACCTAGCATGGAACAGAGCTGCCACTTGAATTTTATAATTTGGTTCTCAGCCTATACTCATAACCACTATACCAGTGTCAATAGAAAAGAGACATACGAACAACCAGTGCTCTTTTTCCCAGAAAGAACTCCATGCACTGCCAAAGCTCACAGAAAGTATGTTTCTGAAGCTGAGATCAATACCAACTAGTGCCAGTGAAGAAAGATAAATGCAGGAAGAGTAGGTGACTGCTAATGTGTGATTTGAGAAACACCTGGGATATTCACTAACAGTTGATATCTTATCAACTGTTGATTCATTTTGTTAGTGCTTGCTGGCCCCTGGGAATGAGCACCACCTCAAATTATAAACCCTTGCTGCTTAACCTGCCTCACTCGACTCATGCAGAGATATTTTTCTAAATGTCCTAGGGGACCAACCTTTTAATTCCAAGTCTTCCTTCAATCAGTTTTAAGGAATAAACATATTTTCATTTTAGATGCTATCATTATTTATATTCAGTTTTCCACCAAAGTTGACATTTTTATCATTTAAACAAAAGTCAGAATTTCTATAATCCTTTATGTAGGAATGACATTCCACTTGGATATGGTGCAACTACAACATGTCAAGTACTGAGATCAATATTCCACATACAGCAAGAACTGCGTCTGTCTGGCTCCCTGCAGTCTTACCCCTAGAGCTTAGTACATGGCATATGCTCAATATTTGGTAAGTGGAAAGAAGGAAGGATGGAGGGAAAGAAAAAGGGAGGGAAGCAAGAGAGGCAGGGAGCTATGAGTGAGTAGATGGACAGAGAATGATTAGAAGGACACACAGACAGATGAGCAGATGAGTGGATGTAGAAAGGTCGACTGTGTGAAAATCCGGACATAATAAAGTGGAAAGAGCAAGAAAGCAGTAACCCTACCACCATCCAATCTCCTCTCCTTCCTATCCCTTCCTCCCTCAATTTTCCAATCAGAGATTTCAAACAAAAAACCGTAAATAGATCTAGGCTAGGGATACTGTTTGAGTTAGATACACAGAATTTGCCAGCTTAACTATGTTCTGGCAATATCACGAAGGCAGAAGAAACTCTTGGGAGGATGTTGTCAGCCTCTTTCCCTTCTATATCCTTTTTCTACATGGTTCACGCATAGAAGTCTCCCGGCCACCTTTTTCTCTCCAAATTCTTTCATCCTGGGACATCTCTCCAGAGAACCCATCCATTGCCTTATTACCACCGAGTATTGTTAATTAATTCAATTTGCACTATGGTGTGAACGAAGATTAACCTTCCTATAGCATTATTAAATAAGATTATACTACTCAATCAGTGTAAATGTGGTGAGCAGATATACTTAGTGAAGAAATTTAGAAGCCTCCCCCTGCTTACCCTAGGACCCAACTTCTATTTTTTCAGCTCCACTGGAAAATAACAGCTTCATAGTCCCATACCTGACACACTTCTCCTAAAGCCTACTTACGAGCACTGCCACCACAAAATGTTATGCATAATTGATGCCCTGCATACAAACATATAGACAGTATTATGTGTGTGGGGGGGATGTTCATGAATAATCTAATGAATTCCACTGTGTAATGTCTATAGGTAGCCATAATTATAAAAATCAGATCACAGCATACAATATTTGTGTGTTAGTACACTGGTCTCCTTAACCTCTAATTTTTCTCCTGTGTATATCATTTGTTCAGAAAGGGGGAAAAGGAATCCTTCAGGGGAACCCTTCAGGTTCCCTATGTCCTCACTCTTCCCTGTCCCTTCTTTAAGTGACTCCTCATTCCTTTCCAGTGCTCAGAGCATGGTTTGCCTCACCTTCTCTATGCCGTTGTTCTCTTAAGTCACGTCCTTTTGGCCATATCTTTACCACCTCCTCTCCTCTGGCTCCCTGCCACCAACACACATGGTCTAGTTTCTCTTATTCACAAACCCATAGAACCTTTCAAAGTGTCCCTTCTTCCTTAGTTGTAGTCTTAGTTCTCCCATCTCCAATGCCATTGAAAAATGGAGTCTGTCCACTGCCTGCATTCTCATTGGTCCCCACCCACCAAAGTTCCAGATGGTATGGTTGCTATGGCCCAGAGATTTCCACTTGTGTCCTACCTGATCACTACCTGATCTTTCTTCATGCTCTTCCCTAAACCTGTGCTGTTTACAGTGGCTTCCAGAGCACTCCCTACTTCCTCCTGCCATTCTGCTGTCTCTCTGCTCCCCAGTCCCATGGTCCTTGGTTCTTGCAAATGAACCTGATCACACCACCTGTTCACAGTCCTGTGTGCTTCCCATCCACGACATCATTGCACTTCTTCCTTATTGCTCACTCTATTTTATGTCTGCCCTGCTAGACTCTAAGATCTGTGAAAGAAGAGCTCCTGAAACCAGCCAGCTACAACAATCTGGAGCCCAGAAAAATGCATGACATGGAGAAGCTTGGTTTAAACAAAGTTTTACATATAAAAATATATATGGATAACATATATAGGGAATACACACATACACACCCATTTTACAAAGGAAGAAATAAAAGCAGTTAAGCTAAATGCAGAGCACACAAGAGACTCATCCAGTGTCCTCTGATTTCAAGTCCAGTGATCTTTCCAAGTTTCTTATTTTCCAAAGCTATATATTCCTTGGGATAAAAAGGACGAAGTTACATTTTACTTACAGTTTACTTATATTTTAACTCATTGATCTCTGAACTAGGAAACCTTGACACTTATTTCAGGTATAAGAGCACAAGCTTAAGGTGTTTCAACATACACTCCTCTGTAAAAGCCTCAGGACACCTGCCTTGAGCACCCTCGGTACAGTGCAATTTGAAGCCATCTAATACACTCGCCCAAGTACAAAATCACAAAGACAGGTGATGGAAATGACTGTCAAGGAGACTGGAGCTGCTCCACAAAGCAAATTTCCACATGCACACAGTGACTACTACATCTTCTGATCATGATAGAGCCAAGCAATCTAGAAAAACCATGTCATAGGCCACTTCTCACAGAAAAGGTACCTAACACTGTTCATAAAGGACCAGGCTGAGTCAGAAAACAAATTCCTCAATAATATAGAATCAAAAGAGCAATGTACATACAAGCAACACATTCTAAGTGAACAACATGATCAGCCTCTGTACCCAGTCTGTGTGCATTAATTTTATTTAATTCCTACGTCAGTGTGTGCCACTCCTTATAATGAAATCTGCCAGCACCATTTTTTTTCTTGGTTCCTAAGAAAGCTTCTATGAAGGGGCTAATGAAAACATGACTGTTCCCATTTTTATTTTTACATTGATTTGAGAAGAATTAAGAGGTAGAAAGTGAGTAGAGGCCTGTCTTTATATCAAACATCATTGCTATGGGATTTATATATACAAAGTTGACTAAATAACACTTTACACTGAAACCAAACAGTGCTGCAATGTAAGATGCAATTTTACATACAAATCTGATCTACAAAAATGCATTGCCAGGTCACTCATTGATCTAACCAAGAGGCCACAGTTCAAAACCTCCATTCAGATGCTGCATGTCATTTAAATCCTCTTTAGCTTCTAAATTTGATATGTGAGCCAAGATGTGTTATTCATGCCTACCACTTTTATCTCCCCTCCACTGCAACCTTTCTGTCATCTCTGCTATGTCATACAGCAGTTTTGCTGAAGACTACACACACATATGTGCATGCGTGCGCGCACACACACGCACACACACACACACACACACCCCTGGATCACTGTGTCTTTTTGTGACCACGATTTGAGCTGGACCCTCACTATGGGCACATGTACTATGCCTCCCAGCTCAAATCCATCTTACTTTCCAGAGGGTTAGTAACAAACATCAAGTTGATCTCACCCTCCTGGTGTCCTGAACTAAGTTTCAGTACTGCTGACATATAGTAGACACCCTCTCTCTCTCGTGCGAACTGGCAGGGAAAACTGTTCTCTCCCTTCCAGCTTCTCAAATACATCAGTGGTACACAGCAGGTAATTGCAATACATGTTTAATTAGAGGCAAACCATCTCCCTGGCCTGTCCTAAAACATATTACATTCTCAGGCAGGATATCACATTTGTCCCCCTTACTGCAAGATACTAGCTGGATGTTACTCCTCTGTCCACCTTTGCACAAAGCTTTCACCCAAACTTCCTTAAACCCATGGAGAATGATCTTCACTGAAAACAATTTAGAATGGAAACCAACTCCAGGATCCAGGACATCCACATGACACTTAGATCACACTCCTTTCCCCATCACCTTGATGAACTGACTGTCTCTGCCAACTGAATGCCCTCACCACCATTTCTTCCCCTGGCTTCCTAGGTCTTCATTTTCAGGCTGAGGCACACCTTTTCCCATAGTGCTCCAGGCAACCCTGCAGGTTACCTGTGCTTTCTGCCTAAGGAGGATTGGGAAGCAATCCAAACTGAAGGGACTGGAAGCAAGCAGCAGAGAGCAGGCTGGTGTGAAACAGCACTTTCTATTGCTTAATTATTCAAAGGTCACAGCAAATTTCACCCTTTCTCACAGAGCAGCTGTCAGAACATATATACACTCATGCACACACACACACACACACACACACACAACCACACTATGGAGAATTCTCTTTAAGGACGAAAATGCCACTTTCGTGTGCTGTGCCCTCCTCTCTTAAATGCAGGACCACTCTTCTAGGAGTCACAGTTGTACGTGCTTCATCTCTTCTGGATTGATAACAAATCAAGCACTGACCCTCAGACTCGCACAACCAGCCCTACGGCCCTGCTATCTGCCACGTCCTTAGCACCTTCTTACCCCAGCACTCTTACTCTTATGGAACGTGTCTCTAGTGGGCCCACACGTGCTCCGTGTTTCATTGACCCTCCCCCAGGATGCTCAGGTTAATGGTAAGCTTCACCGTGGACTGATTTGATGAAAGTTCACTGATTTCTCTTGGGAGTTTATCAAAACTCAGAAAGTAAAGAAGGAAAAAGAAAGGTCGAAAATAATGTAGGTAACTGTTAAGCCTTTTTTTTTTCAGACCCAAACCCTACTATCCTACCAAGGCATCAATAATGCCGCTTGGCCCGCAAATCCAGATCCTAACAGGTGAGCCCTCCGAGACTGTGCCGAGTCTCCAAACTTGGTCCTAGCTTGGAGTTAGTATCTGGGTGCGAGATCTTGTCTTTGAAACCACAGATGACGCCAACAAGAAGGAAGAAGGAGACAGTACAGACAGAAAGCAGAGGAGAGTCCTAGACACCAGAAGCATCCTGGACTCTCCCCCTCCCTTGTGCGCCCCGGACCGCCAGGGCGGCGCCCCCTTACCTTGCGGGAGTAGGGGGGCTTGCTCAAGTGGATGCCGTCGCGGACCAGCTTATCCCTGATCATGATCTTCAGCTTGAGTTTAGGGTAGCTCACCAGCTCCCTGCTGCGGGGGGCGGTGGTCTGGGCGCGCGGGTCCCCGCGGGTGCCCTGGGACGCGACGCCACTTGGCTCCCCCAGGCGGCCGGCGGGGACCGCGTCCACGGACGACACGGGCTGCGGCTCAAGGGTGAAGTAAAGGCCGGCGGCGGCAGCGTCCTGCTCCCTCAGACGGCGCACGGCCTCCAGGACGCGGCGGCGGTGCGCGGGCGCCAGCACCCCGATGGCATCCAGGTCCGGGTCTCCGATCTGCTTGCACACCTCCAGGTCATCGTAGCCGTTATCCACGAAGGACTCCGCGTACTGCGGGAGCTGCAGCGCTTTCAGCCACTCGTAAACTATGTTGGTGCACATGGTGGGGCCGGGGACTCCTCCGGCGGACACCCTCCTGTCGCCGGAGAGGCACCAGCTCGCGGAACTTTAAATCCTCTTCTTCAAGGGTGGAAAAAAAAAAAAATCACAGTAAAGTTTTCCTGCTAGAGCAAAGAGTCGGTCCGGAGAGCGAAGCCCTCAGGAGAGGAGAGAGAGGGCCACGCTCGCGCGCGCCAAAGTGAATCCCAGAGCAGCCGCGAGCGGGCTGCGCTGGGCTGGGCGAGCGCTCCGCTGCGCGCCGCCCCTGGATGCGGGGCCGCCGGGGGAGGGGCGCGGGGCGGGGCGGGCGGGGCGGCGCACCCTCGGGCCGGCGCGCTCGGCCGCGTTCCCCAGGCTAGGCGGGTCCCGGGCTCGCCGGCCTCATCGCGCCGTCCGATCGCCGCGGCCAGTGACTGCGCGCGAGTCCCGCGCTTGGCAGGCGGCGCGGAGCGCAGAGTCTCCGCGGGCGCCTGTCACCGTCTTCCTCCTGGTGCGGTGCCTGGCGCCGGGGGCTGGCTGCCGGGGGTGGCTTTTGACATTTCTGTTTAATCGGACTTCTGTGGTCCGCGGAGGTCTCCGTGCGCACTCACTCCTTCCCGAGCCTGTCTCAAGGCAGCGATGGTGCCCAGGGCCGCGGCCCTGCCACACCGGAGGGCCCGAAAGCCTGCGAGTTCCAGCGTCCCTGCTCGCAGCTGGATCCACGCCCAGTACCCAGTCCTCGGAGCCCGCGCTCACGCCGGCGGCAGCGGCGCGGTGGCTGCTCCTGTGGTTGCTTGAGCTGGTCCCTGCGCGGCGGCGCTTCCGCGGGCGGGCGGGCGGGTGCGACGCGGGGACCGCCCGGGTCCAGCCCCTCCTCGCCTCCGCTGCTCGCACTGAGGCGGGGTGGTTACAGCTGCTCGGCCCAGCGGCCCTTCCTACCGCCCCAGGCCTGCGAAAGTTTGGGGTGGGTTGTACTTTCTCCCTGGCGAAGGCACAGCACCTGGTCCCCGGTCCTGCTTTCTGCAAAGCAAGACTCCTGCTGCCTTGTGCTTTCTCTCCGGCCCCGCCAACCTGCAGTTGGCTGCAGGGTGATTCTGGCCCCGGGAACAGGAACGTGCTAGGCGCTCAGCCCCCGACCCCAGGGCAGAGCTGGCCGACTCTTGGCCTGCCCCAAGATCGCGTGGAAACCAACACG
>PVKN010041480.1:0-10546 GCA_004027915.1 Capromys pilorides
ATCTGTGATGTATGTATTATATGTTATTTTGTTTCTGTCATTTTTTTTCTATTTGTTTTTGCTTCTGTTTGTACTCTTCAACATTAAATTAAGTTAAAATAAAAAAAATCCTTCCATGCTGGGGATGTAGCTCAGTGGGAGAGAACTAGCTTATCATTCTTAAGGCCCTGGGGTTATCCATAGCATTGTTAAAATAAATTTTAAAGTGAGAAAGTAAAAGAAAAAGAGTGTCACAACGTCCTGAAATAGACCAGAAGAGCTACACAGTCATCATATAACATACCAGAAGCTATGAGTGCCCGAATAAAGGCTATTCACAAACATTACCATTGTACAGACAAGAGTATAGATTGCATGCTTCTCTTTGTAACTCACATTTACACAGTTTGTAGGAACTATGGATACAAAAAGTAATTCTCGGTCTTCAAACAAATTCCGGGTCAGCATGGAGGCACATAGGAAAGCTGATAGCTTGAAATGGATGTATTTCTAGTGAGGTGCAGAGATTCTCATAGGAGCATGCATCAGTTTATGGCTATGCATCACTAGCCATAAACTTTTTTATTATCATTCTCATTAGTTTTTCATATAGTATCTGACATAGTCACTCTGTTGCCCAGGCTGGGCTCACATTTGCTAGGCTCTAATGAATAAAATGGACAAATAATTATTCTCTAAGATTCGATCACACAGTAACTTCCCAGCAGGAGTGTCTGGGAGTGTGTTGAGTGATTTGTGGGTACCTGAAGATGAGAATCCTGAATCAGTCTCCCTGGGGCCCAAGAGTCCCTGTGTCAGTATTTCACAGACTTGCCTCTCCCTTACCTTACTGTGTGTTTGCAGGTGGCAAGTCCAGAATTGGTACTAAGTAAAAGTTTAAATTGTAAACAAGTAATGTGGCAACTGCGAGGACTGAGTGATGCGCATACCATCCATTGGATACTCTTTACCCCCAGAAAGCTGAGAATCTCCCAGTAGCCTTTCATCTAACTCAGAGGGCCCATACCTGATGTCAGTTTTAGAGAGATGAACTCTAAAGTCTGGCTCCTGTGCTAGAGATGATCAGATGACTCATTGGGAGAGGAGAAGCTCTGAGAGCAGATACTAGAGGCTGGTATACAACCCACCCCAACTTAGATTAAATGCTACTGTTCCTTCCCCAAAAACACACCAACTGCTTTGCTTTTGACTCTGTGTGAAGTAGGTCGATTCCAGTTATCCGAAACATTGGTCACAATGACTCTAATGAAAATTTGTGTTGGGGAAGAACTGGAAGCACTCTTTCTGCACTTCTGCACTTATTAATATGTCAAGTTGCAGTAAATAAGCTCTACAAAGTGCAAGTAAACCATGCTCAGGTGAAACACAACCCTCTCTTTGTCATGAATGAGGAAAGATACAGAGGCTACCATAATACCTTAATTTTCAAATAATTTTATTTTTAGCCCTAGATATTGAAGGAAAAAAAAAAAAGCCTTTCTGGTATAGGGATTCTTGGTGGGAATGGAGTTAGTAATAGGAAAGGTGCCTAGGAATTGCAGGGGAACATGGGTCCCCAGCTCTTGTGAACGCTTCTCATGGTCCTGGCTTGTATCTTGCAATAGAATCTGGCAGGCAGAAAGAAGATCCCTCCTAGGTGGAGGACAGATGGAACCTTTACTCTTCAGTGAGTAGGGTGTCACTGCCTTTATTTGTCCCAGGCACTGTCTGCATTAATAACGACAGGTCTGCTTCTGGTTTTGGTTTGCCTGTGATACTGGGATTCCATATTTAAAATGTAGGTCAGTAATTGTGCTGTGACAAAACCAAGGTTTGTCCTCTCCAGATTTCAGAAATGGAGACTTTCAGTACAAAGATGTTGAGTAATCATAATTGCGATACTATATAGCTGTCAGACTTCACAGAAGGCAGCTACAGAAAGCCAGTAATGTAAAGAGGAAAAGTAAGACTTAATCACAGTAGGAGACCATTTGATCCGCCTTATCAGTCATAGGTGTGAAAAAATGAGGGTTGAATTCAGCAGGAGTCTGAGAGAGAAGGAATAGCTAAGTTGTTTCTGCTCAAATTTTTGACTCTTAACTTCCATTACAGAATTGAGTATTCTAATTGCAATCACTTTGCTTTGATGAAACTCAAAAGAGGGGTCCCCAAAGTGACAATATGAAGGTGCTCATATAGTCAAACACCATGCTTGGTGCTGTGAGACTGAGGCCAGGCTGGGTAAAAGTGGGGAATTTTCATTGAATAGATGATCAGTTGTTAGAGACTAATGGAAAAAAATGTGCCCATTCTTGGTTGATTGAGTTAGAAGTAGTCGGGACTTTTATCTCTCATCCATACTATGACTCACTAAAGCCTGAAATGAGTTTTACCATCACAGAAATAGATCACCACAGGGACCTGTTGGAGTAAAACTAATATAATCAAATCCAAATTATCACGTTAATCAATGCAAGCAGTAAAGCTGGTATTTCACAAGCATACAAGATCTGAAAATCACTTAATTCTGGTTACACAGTGTACTTCATTATTTGCAAGGTGTCAGGTCTCCTTTGTGTTGTGGTTGCAGAGATGTGACAGTTAGTGTGGGGTAGGCAGCGCCTCCTTCCTCACCAAAGGACAGAGACAAAGAGGAGGCAGGAGGAATAAATCAACTTGGAGTAGAGACTTCTATAGATAAATTCCTGAAGGTAAATTTAGTTACCTAAACACTAACGTGTAAAGATAAGATAGACGTTTACTTTATGGAAATAGAAACTGCAGTGGAGGCTACATTCTCTAATCTGAGCCTCATAGGAGAGGGCCCTGTCTCTTCTCCCTGACACTGAGTTCTTTCAGTCACACCACCGATCCAGTCGCCTGTATGTCAGCATTTGGCACAATGAACTGGAGGAAGGTACATGAGTTCACAAAGCTTCTGACAACTGATGAGAAAGATACCTTCAGAGGACTGCTTAGAGAAATGAAAATGTTGCATTGATTGAATCTGGCATCAAGAGAAGGTTACCCAGGCCAGGGAGATAGCTCAGTGGTCTAAGCACCTGCGTGGCAAGCACAAGGATCTGGGTTTGATCTATCATGAACAGTGCATGCCGTGCCAAGTCCATGAAGCCAGCCACTGAAACCAGGCATGGTGGAGCAGGCATGTAATCCCAGCACTGAGGAGACTGAGACAGGAGGATCACTGAGTCCAAGCTGTGTAGCAAGACCCTGTACCAAATAAATAAATAAATAAATAAATAAATAAATAAATAAATAAATGAATGATTTTAAAAAAGAGAGGGCTACCCTTTCAAAATGTACAGTTTGACCAGAGATTGGATTCTAATGGGTCTGGGTATTTTCTGTACCAGATAGTTATGTGGGCTTAGAATCAAACCAGGGTTGACTACTGTCTTGTCCCCCTTGTTCCCCTCCTGTGCTTCCCCTGGCTGAAGAGGAAACTCACATAATCTTTCTGCTACTCACTTGCATTGCTCTCCAATGAAGATAATAGGTGTTCCTGCCTTCTGAGGTCATGTGGAGGATTACATGTGATAATGTATACAATATACTGCTCAGTAATGGCACACAGTAAGAGTTCAAAGGATGATATGCATTACGACTATAATGATAATCATAAGGGCATCACCTAGCAGTCATTTGGGTTGAGCAAATCTACATTATTTCCCCAAGTTCGCTGCTGTGTTGCTTTGTTTCTCTTTCTCCTGGTAGACCTTTTGAAAAAAGTCCATCTTTTATCCGTTTTCTCTGCCTAGTTACTGCCAGACAGAGTCTCCTGGCAAAAATATGTTTAAAATTTCCATTTACTTTAAATAGTAAGTCATAAAATTAATCAATTATACTTTACGAGGCTATTATGTTCCTGGGTGGTTTGAAGGTAAGAGTCTAAAACATAATTTGCTAAAGAACAATACAATTTTATTACATAAAATTCTATTTTCTAGACAAAGGAAAGGCTAAGCCTGCAGTGCTCAGTTTAACCTTAGCACACTTTCTGCCTTGGAAGCCTGGTTCCTGTTTATCGTTCTTAGGAACTTCATACTTCCATCCCAGATACCATGTTACAATTTTTTTTTCCGCACAAAGTTTACTTTTTGAAACTATATTTTAAAAAATGGCCATTCGTTCTTGATCCAGCATACACTGACCTTTGCAGTCTGGTATGTAATTTATTTCTAAGACATTCTCCCCAACCTTTTCCAATAAAAGACATATCTACCAAGCCAACCCTTCTGGCACACTCAGGCTGTAACCTCTACCTCAGAAGTCCTTCTGCATTATCTTCCTGTACTGTACACTATTTCTTTGGTGGAGTTCATACCATACTGAGTGTCAAGGTCTAGTTGGTGCTTATTACACATAAAAGAATTTCATCTCCACTGCACTCTTATGGGGTATTAGTACTATCATCTCTATTTACAGAAGAGAAAAGTGAGGCTCACAAAGGTTGAAAACTCTGACCAAAGTTGCATCAAGGGTAAGTGGATGCTACTTTTTTTGAAAGCTACTTCTGGTCAGCCAAAATTAATTCTACTTCTCCCTCCTGGCACAGAACCTTATTTTTATGGCCATTTTGGTGCTTGTTGTAGTTTGATGTGTTATACATTCCTTCCATTTCAGTTCTCAGCTTCTAGCACTGAAGCTTTTATTTAGTAAGTACCGAAGTCCTGTTTACCAACTGTAGGAATTCAAATAAGAAAACTACCACTACATTTTTCTACAGGTTTCCTTAATACTGTGTGTGCGCTTGTATCTTTAGTTGGCTGAAAATTTGGGGGTAGTGGAAACTGAACAGAAACGCAAGTGGCGAGATGAAAGCACATAAACAATTTCGGAGATGGCATACTTTTGTTAAATGCGTGCTTCAAGCCACAGCAGAACCAAATGCCATACACACTTCGAAAACCTGAAGAGCTCCTGAAGAATGTAAGAAGAAATTGAAAACATAAAGCTTAGCTTTCCGAAGTCCCAAATCTTTATAAACAAACTCCCTTTTTTCATTTCTATACATTTTGTTTTATTTTCAGCCATACATATTAGGAGGCCAAAGAGCCTCTTGAAACAGCTTCACTTCTTTTTGGCAGTAAGTCTTTTGTGAAGACTCTTTACTGCCTCATTCCTCCAGGAAGCTCTTGTCCTCTTCCCTGTCACAGGGAAACCAATGATATATGACATTTCATGTCCTTCCTTGAAGATCACTTATCTTGGCAAGCAGAGTAGGTTTAGAGTCTCCATGCTACTGTGGGAAATCACCAGACACCTCCTCACATAGCATCTCAGTACCCACTTCAGCCTTCAAGAAAGCTGTGTGGCAATAATCAACAGCGCCTTTATTTCAAAGATGAAAATTGAATCATGGGACATTCAACTGATCGTAATATTACTTTTATGATTTTCAAGTAAATGGTTATCAAGCATGGTATTGCAGATCCCGAAAGAATAACACCAGGTCTTGCTTGCGAGGAAGCTCACTTTCTAGCTTGTCAGGAAGACGTTTACTCAAATAACTGTTCTGTTCTATAATCCATCCAGTACTCAAGAAATGTGATGGGTGGGGGCATCAGGAGACCAGCTGTCTAAGCCTAGATGTTGCCCGGAGAATCTGTGGAGGAAGATCAGCTTCTGAATGTGAAGAAAATGTCACCATTGGCTACCTGGAAGGCATGGAAGGAAGGAGGTGGGAGCCAGACCCACAGGGAGAAGAAAGAAGATTCATGAGCATAAAGTCAAGAAAAAAAGGTTAACAACTTCTACACTGAAGCATGGTGCAATTAAGGATTTAAAAGCAGAAGTGGATGTTGTCAATAATATAAAAGTCTATGGCCTTTAACCTCATGTAAGAATATTGTAGAAGAGAAAATCAGCAGATTAAATCAGAGAAATTAAATGCAAATATATGACTTATCAGAAAGTCAGAGGGCCAGTGAGATAGCTCAGCAGAGTAAGAACCTGCTTAGGCACCTAGCTTCGATGCCTGGCACCACATGCCTCACTGGCCCAGCCTCCAGGTGTGCTGAGCCAGCCATCAAGACTGGGCGTGGATGTGCATGCCTGCAACCCCAGCACTGGGGAGACTACAAACAGGAGGATCACTATGAGTCCATGCTGCATAGTGAGACCCTGCACAAAATACAGAAAGAAAGAAAGAAAGAAAGAAAGAAAGAAAGAAAGAAAGAAAGAAAGAAAATAAAGTCAGATATGCTATTTGACAGCATCTCATTCAATGGTGTTGGAACTGTTATGGTTTGTGCCTAGTTGTCCCCCTCAAAGCCTCATGCAGTCATGGGGTGGGAACTTCTAGAGGTTGAGATTCACTTATGATCCACTGGGATTAGGGGTGCTCAAATGATTAGATTATGAGTCTGAGTACTGCTAGGATTATGGTTGTGGCCTGAGGCAGATAGCCTAGGTGAAGGGCCTGAATGTAACATAAGAGAGACAGAGACACAGTGTTCCATGCCATGAACTGCTGCTCTCTGCCATGTGCCAGTCTGCGCTGGAGCGGGCCAAGTATGGACTGAAACCTTCAGTAACTGTGAGCTAAATAAACCTTTCTTTCCTTCATTTTGGGTGTCAGGTATTTGCCCCAGCAACAAGAGAAGAGTAACTGAGGCAGAATTGTTTCAATAAAACTGTGAGGCCTTCTGAATACATCATAAATCATTCATATTTGAGAAATTAGTATCAAGGTTTTATTAAAAAATTTTAAAAGGCTGATCACATTAACAAAAATAAGTTTAAATTAAGCCTGTGTCCCAACTTCTGAAACCTTTTCATACTGACATTAATTTTTACAATAAGTAATTGAGAATCTGTTATTTACTAAGCAAATTCCTATAACTGATGTTAGGAGCTTGAAAAACTATAAAAGTGCTACCCTCAAGAGAAACAGAGTCATCATTGTTATTAATAATCATGTAGAATTAAATGTATTTTCCTGTAACGAGTAACTTGGCAAGCCAAAAAATGTTCAGCAAACACTTAGAGTAAATCGAGGACTGCTGTATTTATCAAAGAGCAGATCACTTTTGAAATCAGAAACTCGGATTGGGAAGAAACACTGTGATTCAGTGATAATATTAGTTAATTCATTCTGAAAATACTATCACTATCCCTTTAGGCCTCAACTCACAGCAAAAGCGCCAGTGAGCAGCGCTTCCTGACAGGTGGCCTCTAGCGGATCCTCGAGTCCTGCCAGAGCTGCCTTCTGCAGTCCGCTGTTCTGCAGTCTGTGGTAGGGCTGGGGCTCATCTCTTTTTAGCAGTTTCAGCTTAAGTGAATTCAGAAAATTTCATATTGACACAGAGAAGATTCATGTTTTACTCCACACTGTGGACTTGAAGAGTGAAAGTTAAGTCAGCTGACATTGCTACTGACTGATATTGTCCAGGATCCGTAGAGATTTAGCTATCAACTGCTAATGGCTCACTGGTACTATCATGAGCACATCAACAGTATTTGGGGTTTTCCCCCCTCTTTCTGATATGCATATAATAAAACTACGCTTGTGATACCTAATTAATGCGCCCATCATGACAACGATGTTCTCTATACCCTTGGGATCTTGGTCCTCATTACTTCCATTCCGCCCACCTGGTGCCCTATTACTATTTTGAAGTTACACTGAAATGTTGACCTGACTCTTATTGAAGAAGAAAAACATTAATTTTAAGGGAATTATTGTTAAGTCTACTTAACATTGGCTAAATCTCAGCATAACACTCTTCATATTTTAGGTTTCTTCAGTTATTTACCCAGCTTGCAGGACACTCCTTACCATGATCCGCCATTCACACATGGGAAGGTCAAAGGCTCTGCAATGTTTTCTCATCTTTGTTCCAGGAAATGAACAAAAATGTTTCTTAATTCTGAAAAAAGAGGCCCTACCTAGACCTTTCCTATCATTTGCCATAAGCATGTATTTACTTCATACATTTTCTTTTAGGCACATATTATTTGATTGCTTCTGTCTCACATGTAAACTAGCACTAACTATAACATGTACTTTCTCTCTCCATGTACTCTCAAATAGTTTTTGATTCATGATCTTATTGTATATTTTCAGTCACTTCATTGATGCCCTCTTTTTATGCAGGGTCTCACTTTGCAGTTGGGACTCATAGTAATCCTCCAGCCTCAGCCTCCCCAGTGCTAGGATTGCAGGGCTGGCGTGGCATGAACTACTGGGGATCAAACATGGGCCGTTGTGTTTGCCAAGTAGAAGTTTAGGCCACTGAGCTATCTCCCCAGCCTTGCTGCCTATTTTTAAAATATTACTTAGTCCATGTATCTTTAAAATGCTGAATAAATGAATGATTACCTCAATGTTAAAAGTAAGGTAAGTGAAATGCTGAGGAACAAGCTGAGTAAGAGTGCTACATATGAGTTTCCAAAACACAAAGTGGTGTTGCCAGTCACCCTCCCATGACAGCTCACAATACGCAGCTGTACACAGATACCGACTGGTTGTAGTGGATTTGATACGAAGATGCTTCTGTTCATATGACAGAAGAAATGTTTTAAGGAAATAATGTGTTACTTATTGTTGGATTGGTTTTAGCACACAATAGATGTTCAATAAATGCTTGCTCTGTGTATAAATGGAATGTTAATTTATATTGCTGTACGACTTGATCCCTTAGAAGTTTCTATTTAGTTAACACTGTGAGACCAAAGTGCATAGGCCACATTAGCTGCCTATCACAGAAGACCAGGCAAGGGTCACAACAGAGTGAGTAAATTTTATAAGCATATAGAAGTGGTCCTGCTCCCTGGCCAAAGTTTATTACCTCTGCATCTGATTCCATCCACCCTATGCTTATGGTCTTCCAGTTGGAAGGGAATTTGGAAGCCTTCGGTTAGGGGTGACCTGTTCTTCAGTTTATCTGTGTGGAGTGAACAAAAAGCAACACTCATCATGGAGATTAAATGAGCATGTAGTGGTCAATAAGAGCAATTGATTCAGCATGTTAAAATAAGTAAATGAATGGATAAATAGGCGAAATAAAATAAATGAACTGCAATCACAGTGTGATGCTATCACTATGAATAGGCAGGATCTTGTTTCATCCCTGCCTGCTACCTCCAGCAGCTTTGAAAAATAACTGCCATGCTGGGCTAAGGGTGCAGGGTTTCCTAAGGCAGCTGGTGCTGCTTCCCTGCTTTTCTATGGTTAGGATCAGCTTGCAGGCAGAGTCAGGCCTTGGGGAACCATAGCAGTGACCCATGACTTGCTCTCGGCAGCTCCCTGCTACCCACTGGCTCCTTCTAAGACCCCCGGGGACGGCTGTCTATCTCTGACTCAGCCAGCCAGGGTGCTTAGCTCAGTGCTGACAAGAGACAGGAAAGGGAGGTCTGAAGAGGGATAAAAGTGACACCCCGAGCTAGGCACTCATTAAAATAGTGCTCCTTGGTCAAAGGAGAAGTAGGACGGCTCTCTTCCTTTCTAGCTCTAAATCTTCACATGTATGCACTATTAAACAATATCAGAAAAATATACAGACTGTCGTAAGAAAAATAGAGCAGAAATCATGCACAACTTCCCAACCACTGCCTCACTCTGGTCATTGAAATGTGCTGTGTTCAGACACGCTGCACATAAGAGACAGGAAAGTCGGCCGGACGGACAGAGAAGTGGAATAAGCGCTTGCTTGGCAAGTGCAGGGTCTTGTGCTCAATCCCTGGTACCACAAAAATATAAATAAATAGATAAATAGATAAATAAATAAAGTGAAGAAAGCTGGGATTAAGACTGGGGATTAAGTCTCTTTGTCTGTCTGGTATAAACTAAAACAAAAACTAAAAAGACACCACCACCACCACCACCAACAAAACCCAATGAAACACACAAGAAAGCTTCAGGAAAAATGATATCAAGATAGCAAAAGTACTGATAAGAATGAGAAACATTACCAGAAAGCTAAAGGATACACAGAAAAGCTTTCAGGGAATGCAAAGAGAATGATCCAATCAGTCTACGCCCCAAAATGATGGCACTGAAAAGCAAAGACAAGAGCTCTGCAAACAAAGAAGGGTGCAGAGCAAAGGAAGTGGGAAGGAGAGGAAGGAGCGCAATAGGCAGAGTAGGGGTTGGGAGGCCTGAGCCTCTAAGCCAGAGCCACATCACGACCAAGAGGATGTCCCGCACTCTACACTTTGGGACCAGCTAAAGAAGCTTGGGACTGCCCCATGCCTTTGTACTTTCATTTTTGGAGGCTGGGGATTTGGCTCAGCAGTAGAATGCTTGCCGAGCAAGCTGGAAGCCCTGGTTTCAGTCCTCGGCACCAAAAAATAAAATAAAATAAAACAAAACAAAATAAAATAAAAAAAAAATGAAAGCTTATACTTACCTTTTCATTAAACCACAAAAAATATTTTTGATGGTAAAAATGAAGAAAAAAGCCTTTAGCTATATTCAATATCTGTAAGTCAAAAAGGCTAAATCATTCAGCATTATAAAGAGGAAAATCAATAGAGGCAACTTAGCTACAGATTTCAGCTAGAATTTTTCACTGTGAAATAAAACATTTTTCACCTAAAGGAG
>PVKN010041481.1:0-10545 GCA_004027915.1 Capromys pilorides
AAAAATCTTGAAAACAAACAAATATATCAACAAACTAAGATTTTAAAAACAAAGTAAACACTAAATCCTAAACTTACATTAAAACATTCTATAGCCATTTCACTATTTTTAAAAAAGTGATTTGCCTGTCCACCCCATATGGTTAAGCAGTGCTATGCTCTCAGGGTCTGTGTCGCCCTCCAAGTCCACACTGATCTCCTAAGTACGAAGATGATGGTACACGGAGTAGGATCGCTGGGAAGCGGATTAGGTCACCCAGCAGGTACCCGTGCCCTTCTAAAAGAGCTCTGTCCTTTCCAACATACGAAGACACAGTGAAAAGGCAGCATCGACGAGTGCCTGACCAAAACCTGCCAGCGCCTCATCTCGGACTTTCCAGCCCCCAGAACAGTGAGAATCCAATTTCTGCTATTTATAAGCCACTCAGTTGACTGTATTCCGTTAAAACAGCCCAAGTGAACTCATTTGAGTGATCTCAGTAGGTAATAACTCTCAGCAGCCTTGTTTGGTGTACAGAAAGATTCTGGGTCCCCAAGGGATGTGCCTAACACCTGCCAGCAGTGCGTGTTAGGACTCGGGATCGCATCTCAGTGCCCTGAACACAGTCCCATTGCAGCAATCTGGGGAACCATGCCGTCTCTCAACTCCCAAACAGCCTTGATGTCTGCAGACAGAAATCAAAAAAACTGAAGGAAAAAAACCCAAAAAACCTGATCAGCAGAAATCCCAGCTGTGGTAACAGCCAGGAGCCAGAGGAGCCAGAGGAGCCTGCGTCCTGCTTCCTCTTAGGTCAGGACTCCACTCGCCCTCTAAATCAGGCTCACTTTCGCTTGATTGTTCAGATTTAAAACCTGCCTCAACAAACAGCAAAAGGAAGTACGTCCATTTTATTGTCATTATAGTGATGTTAACCAGTAGAAAATAAAACTAAACATTTACTCACATTCAGTATTTGAACTTACAGGGGAGGTATCTGCATTATGTTCCCAGTAAATTTCCTTAGAATGCCTTCAATATCCTCTTGTGTTATTTTATCTGCCAAAGTGAACAATAACAAAACAAAGTAAAACAACTACAGAAGCACATGTGCTATTTTTTTATAGCATCAGCAGCTATAAAAACAGCCATTTGAAATTTTTTTCCAGGGGCTTATGGGTTAGCTCAGTTGTTCAAGCACTTGCTTGGGCAAACCCAGTCAGGTGCAGGGGACCACGGTTCGATCCTCAGCTCCTCATGCCCTACCAGACCCGCCCTTAAGGCAGCTCAAGTCAGCCAAATATAAATAAAGTAATGATTTTTTTTCCAATACAGCATATATCAGTATATGTATAGCCCACAGGCCAAATTCTACCTTGTTGAGAAGAATAAAATACATTAGATAAGAGAAAGAAAATCTCATACTATTTTATTAACAGTAAACTTCCTTTGCGTCAATGTTTTTTGAATAAAAATGATCCAGTTGTCATATATGCATGTTGTGGGTTCTATGGCCTTTAGCAGACCTGAAGAAAATGCCTTGGTAGCTAAAGAAATGGTCTTGCAGGGCTGGTAAGATAGCTCAGTGGACTAAGCACCTGCTTAGGCAAGCACAGAGCGCAGGCGCCATGCCAGCCCTACCCCCAGGCTCGCTGAGCAGGCCACAGAGTGCAGGCCTGGTGGCGCATGCCTGTAATCCCAGAGCTAGGGAGGCTGAAAACAGAAGCTTCACTATCAATCTGAGCTGCACAGTGAGCAGTGTACCAAATACATTTAAAAAAAAAAAAAGAAAGAAAGAAAGAAATGGTCTTGCAGTTTCTCTAGGCATCAAATAATATAAATAATTTATCATGGTACTGAGGATTATTAAGTGTTACCTGCATTTCATGTTTCTGCTGATAGATTCCAAAACTTCTCTACGTTATGGCACCAATTTTACTGCACTCACAGTCAGCTGTACTGCCAACTTACACCTAACCGTCTCCTTGTCCCATCTCTGCTGCTCTTCTGTAAATGAACATTTCTCAGCTCCCCAAAAAACTATCATGGAGAAGAACACAGGTAAGCATTTTTTATGGGTTTTTTTTAATCGGTTTTTGGTGCCAAAAACTGAACACAGGACCTTGCACTTAATGCCAGGCAGGCACTTGTGCTGCTCAGCACTCTTCGTTTTTATGGCCGGCTCAGCCTGCTCTTGGGGTGGCGCTGGCAAAGCATGTGGTGCTGGGGATTGAACCGGGGTACCTGCGGTTGCCTAAGCTTTCCTAAGCAGGTGCTTTAGACTGCTGAACCATCTCACTGGCCCCACATAAGCACTTCTTAAGCAGTGCTTTTACAAAATTTGAATAAAGACTAATACAGGAAGCTTGCAGTATCTGTTAGTCATGTTTTCATCCTATTTGGCACTTTTTCAAACAAGACGATACAGTATTGTAGTCCCATCATTTTAAAAACAAAACTGTGACATAAAATTCAGTATGTGGGATTCTCACACTTAACAGATGATGAGTCTTCATCCATATTTCATGTTCAATAAGAAACTCAATCTTAGAAACAGTCCAGAACTTGTTTAGGCCACAGTCAATGTAAAGAAATAACACCGCTTTTATGATTCTGCAGTATCATTTTTTTAATACATACACTCACACATTTCAACAATATTAAACAAAAATTAATTGGCATGTTGTGCATCACTGTGCTAACACATTCATAAAACTAAAGGACATCAAGGAACACTGTGTCCAGATTTCAGTATCAACACAGCAAGGCCGACTTAACTTTAATGTATGTAACCTTGATTCTTATAAGCTTAATACAAAAAAAAAAAAAAAAAACCTACAATCTGTTAGGCCTACCGTGAAGAGCTACAGAACTCCAAAGAATTCCTCCTGCATCTAGCAACTACCAAATCACAAAGCTCATGTGGCAGTGTATTCATAGTTTCTCAGAGATGTGTGTCATTACATGGATGAAGGTTTTGCCATGAAAATATTTTACTCTACTGCACTGTTAACATAGAAAGTGGCCCCTTAACTATGCAAATCAGAGATTTTTAAATCTAGATGGCCAATGCTGCCACCCTGCTGGCACTTGCTGAAGGAAATGTCCCTGTTGGCAAAACTGCAGCTGTTCCTAACTTAGCCAGATGTTTTTAAAACAAGAGCAGGCAGCTTTCTTCTGGACTCTCGGGCAGGTGTGCAGTGCTCCGTCCTGCTTTAGTGATTCTCTCACTGACAGCTCCTCGCATACCGCGACGCGCTCTTTCTCAATCTACTTCTGCAAGCCCTCTCTTTTTGACTTGATATCGCAGGCATTTAAGGTACGTGCTGTTCATTTTGCAATTAATCATACATAATTTTTTAAATATTTAAAGATATTATCTCACTAGTGAAATTCTGAAAGACAATTTCTCTTTTTAGATAACACATACTATTAGGATGGCACTCAAGAAATTCTTGCTGAAATTTAATTTGCTAAAGAATAATAGAATCTCCAGGTTGAAGGGCATTTAAAAGTCATCCACACCATCATTCATCTCATATTTGAATTGCCAGAAAGAAAGCCTATACAGCAAGTTGTTCTATAATAAAAGCTGAGCTTGTGCTATGTGAGTATATAGTGAAGTCTACTAGCTATATCTACATGTTAGTCCAATCCAAATAATACCTATCTATAAAAATAATGTCTCTACCTCCAAAGGAGTTAAAAAGAAATGTAGCATAAAATCTCCAAATCAAGAATATCCAGTAACAGGGGGCTGGGGAGATAGCTTAGGAGAAGCACTTGCCTGGCAAATATAAGGTCCTGAGTTCAATCCCTGGTCCCACAAAACAAAAGAAACCCCAAGAATATCCAGTAACTGGCCCAAATTAGTATATTTAGTAAAAGAAGACAGGGATGTTGCAAATAAAGCTTGAGTAATTATGCTTTATTTAATGACTTAATAAGACATCAGTATTCATTTGAAGTTAAATTTAAAGCCATTTTCATAAAATTAATATTTTCAAGATCATTATTGCAAATCGTTATTTGCTCAGAATTTACAGATTCTTCCAGTGAACTTACAATAATCACTGGTACTCAAGTGAACTATGGAGATAAAAACAGTACAAAGGATTCAGAAACAGTAGGCAGCTACAATGCAGTACCTGTGACTGGAGAAGTGCAGGCAGCACAGGTAGTTGTTAAAAACTATAAAATCCACTGAATAACTGCTTTTAAACACTGGACAAGAGGTAGTAGGCAAGGACTGTGCAAAGGGAAACAAAGAAGGTAACTGTGTTCTTCCCGGTGGAAGAGAAAGGGAAATTCTAAGCAAAAAATTCCCAAAATTTCACAGCAAAATGACCACACTGAACAGAGATCAGGATTTAGGGAGCAGATACAGAGAAATGGAAGAAGTTACTCAGATGGAGACATCTACATGAGTTTCCCAAGACCCAATTCTAAGCTGGACCTATGTACAGGGAGTCTGAAAACCATTATCTATACTCTATGAAAGCTCTTCTGAAGGCGAGAGATGTTTGCATTTCAACCATGCAGAATGAAGAAATTTTGCTGAATATTATCAATAGAGACCCAGAAAAGCTAGTTTCACAGTAGGAGTCATCTAGATCAAACAGATATTTGTTTAAAAAAGAGGTAGATTTGATACAAGCGTCTGATGGCTTTATACACTTTTGGCCAAATATTTTAGACACATCCTAATGTTGTAGGCAGCTGAATTAGATAGAAATATAGTAGGCAGTCAGACAGGGCCAGGCAATCAAGACAACCCTACTGTGGGCCAGACAGGCCTCAAGACAAAAGAGAAAACAAAAGGAGCCACCTACTTCCCTAGGAATGTGCATCAGGGATTGACATTCTAAATAGGTGTGAATCACCTGGAAAGAGCCTACATGAGTCACTAACCCAACCCCCAATAGGAAGAGAAACCTTGCTCGCCTTGCTACATGATTAGCTTCCCGGTTTGGTATTAGATTTAATCAATTTTACCTCATCAATGGTGCGTGTAATCTCATTGGTTCACCATAGTTTTGTCCCACCTCATGCCCACGTAAGCGAGTTCCCATGTCTTCTCTACCACCTTAGACGTGCCTCACCACATTGTTTTCTTCTGTAAAAGTCCCTGGAAGAGACAGCTTCCTGGGATACCCACTGGGGCCCTCCTTCTGTCCCTCTCTTGGACACAGCTTTCTTTCCCTCAATAAATATGTTTTGCTCATTACCTTCATTTGTTCCTAAAATTCATTCCTTGGTTTTGGAGAACACAAACTCGTCCTACGTCAGGTTAGGAGATCAGTTTTCCTTATATCATTTGGAGGTTCCCTGTATCATTTGGAGGTCATCCGCCAGAGATCAGTTTTTTACACTGCATCACTAACAATCTTTACAAAAGCAACTAGAATAAATGAGTTTAATATACTTGATAAACACAAGCTCGATATATATGTATATATATACATATATACATATATATACACATATAGATGTCCATCCCACATCTATACACCAACAAATAAACAACTTAGTGAACTTAAAGTGTGAAATTAAACTAAAATGACATCAGACTGTGGAAAATTACATTTACAATAGCATCAAAAGTATTGAACACTCAGTAATTTCATACACACAGTATATAACATCTATATACACATGCCTGTAATACAGGTACTTGGGAGGCTGAGACAGGTTTAGGAGTTCAAAGCCAACCTCGGCTACATGGCAAGACCCCATCTCAAAGAAAGGAAGAAAAAAATCTATACCCAGAAAGCTTTAAAAATATGTCTACAAATATAAAATATTTAAAACAATAAGACATAATCATTTCATGGGTTAGAAAATTTAGTATTATTAAGATAACAATTCTCTCCAAATTGATTTGTAGAATACATTACATTTCAAAACTCCCAGGAGACTATGTGAATGCACATATATGTACAAAGTAAAAAGTTAATCCATATGAAAGCGCAAAGGACTTCGAAGAACCCAAACAACTATGAAAAATAACAAGTTGGAAAGCTATCACACCCTTGATTTCTAGGCTTACAACAGAGATGTGATAAAGTGATATGATACTAGCATAAAAATGGGCGAACAGGCCAAATGGAACATGATCTAGAAGCAAAAGTATATGAACTACTGCACTGACAGAGACTCCAAGATATTTAGAGAAACGATAGTCTTTTTTAAAAATGTTAAAATAATTGGTGGCTAATTGTCAATTTGAGTGGGAACACCCAGCTGAACTGTGCAAGTCATTCTGGGCATGGAAGACCAGTTAGGGAGGCTTATTTTCTCTATAAGGAGGAAAATTGGAGGGGAGGACCTCAGAGCACTTTCCTTGGAAGAGTTTCACTGGGCTGATTTTCCTCAACCAGACTGTTCTCTTCAGAGGGGACTCTGTCTTCCTCTCCTCCTTGGGTGTTGTCTCCTGGCTTCTGGCACAAATTCTTCAGCTTCCAGCACCAGCCTTTGGACCTCCCCTGCTGGGTTTTCTGTCACAGATCCTTCCACCTCCTGACAGAGACTCACAAGGGACACTGCCATGGGCTCCAGCACTTCCACTGGACCTTTCAGATCTCTAGCGAGTAGATCTTTTGCACTCTTCTGCTTGTGACTCTGTGGGCAGCCACTGCAAGCCATTCATGCAAATTTCTGTGCATGAAATCTGATTCAGAACACGTGTGGTCTTTCGAGGAGCCTTGCCTCAGTCTTGCAAGTTCTTACAAGCACTGATTAATACAAATGTCCATCTGAAGGAAAAGAAACTCAGATCTATACCTGAGACTATGGAAAACACAGGGCATACAGTAGTAGACATCATGGTCAACCATACTCTTGGGTGATTTAGGAAGTTATTAGCTCTACTCTTGTAACTATCCTCTGTGACTTCAAAGTAAAAAGATCATCAGGGAGCAGTAAGAACCACTTTAGGCCAATTACTTTGGACATTTTAGGTTAAATAAGACACATTTCTAAGGAAAATAATCAGGAATGACACAAGAAATGAATAATGTCTGATAATGAGCTAAAAGAGTTCCTTAATAAAGAAAATTCTAGAAGAATAGTCTGTTCATAAATTTTATCAAACATTAGAAAAAGAAATTAATACTTTTTTTTCAGAGAACAGGAAAAAAATGGAAATATACTCTATGTACATGACACATACATGTTCCCCCAAAGCCTTGTGCACTCACAGGCAGAGCTTTGGGGAGGTGGCTGGATCTAGCGTGTGTGCGAATATGGGTTACAGATTACTGGAATAGCCTGCTGACAGGATCAGCATGGTTCTGGGTGTGGCTGGGTGGATTTACTGAAGGCAGAAAACCCAACCTGGCTATGAGTGGCACCATGCAACAGGCTTACAGTCTGGGTAGAATAAAGAGGGAGAGAGGCTCACTGCTGATGCCCCTGCCCCCTACTCCATGCACTCGTCCCAGCAATGAGAAAGTAGCTAAGACCCTCCCTAACCCACGTATGAGGTCAGGACAACGTGGATATCAAAACCACTCAATGATATTAAGGCAGAGGGAAAATAAATACAAGATAATTTCACTCATGAACATATGTAGAAAAATTCTAAGCTAAATATGAGCAAACCAAATCTAATAATTTACATGCAGAATGGAATATCATGACCCAGCTGGATGTATTCCAGAAATGTAAAGCTAGTTTAATATTTGAATAACTAGGAAAAAAATCAATATCTTCAAAAATTTTTGATAAAATTAATCTTCTTATGATTATTTAAAAACCTCTCAACAGATTAGGAATAGAAGTTAACTATTAAGACAGTTAACTAATAAGGAAGCTCTGAAAACCTAGAGTAAAAAAAAATCTTTAAGAAATAAGATAGGAAAACTTGTTTTTCCAGGTATCAAGACTCAGTCTAAAACTAGAGTAATTAAGATCGTTTGGTGTTAAGGTCAGGAAAATGAAACTAACGTAACAAAACAATTCTAATCGAATCTACACCTGAAGAGTAGAGAAAAAGGAAAGGCTAACACTGGCTTTTGACAGAACAGGAAATGATGGATGGTTGAGATCTAAGGTGAAAGGCAAAGCAAGAAAAACTTCTAGAACATAGGACGGTATCTTACGACCATATTTGTAATGGTTGGTACCCGTGTCAGTTGGAGAAGTTAAAAGCTTAATTAAATCAGCTCAGCTATTCCACACCCTAGGGC
Source organism: Capromys pilorides (assembly GCA_004027915.1). Lineage (NCBI taxonomy): Eukaryota > Metazoa > Chordata > Mammalia > Rodentia > Capromyidae > Capromys > Capromys pilorides. The sequence goes on from PVKN010041481.1 coordinate 8,166, forward strand.
ATGGAGGCCCCTCCCTAGAATGTGGAAGCCACACCTTAGAGTGAGCGACTCATCACTTAAAGGACAAAAAAAGGAACTGAGGAAGGTTGGAGTGTTCCACTTTCTCAGTCTTCATAGTCAGTGTGGAAGGAAGGGAGACAGGCTTGTTAGAAGCTAAGCTGCCTCCCTTTGCTCTTTGCCGTTGTCTGCCGCCAGGAACAGCTGCTCTCTGCCATATGTTACGGTGCCTTAGGGCCAGTCCAATACAGACTGAAACCTCCACTGTCAGCTAAATACACATTTCCTTCCTTAATGCTGGGTGTCTGGTATTTTGTCTGGGCAACAAGTGAAAAATAACCAAGACAATGCTTTTGAGGTAGGAAAAATGTTCTTAAAGGAAGCTAAAAGGACCATAAATGAAAAATTTGATAAGCTGGACCAATCAAAGTTAAGAACAGCTATTTTTCAGGAGATGGAAAAGGCAAGCTATAAAGTAAGGAAAAAATATCAGAGACCACATTCTAAAGTGCATAAAAAACTCATACAAAGTTAAAAACAAAACAACAACAACAAAACAGGGCCCGCAAGATAGTTCAGTGGCCTTGTGCTTGCCAGGCAGGCATTTAAGCCTGTCTGTTCAATCCCCAGTACCAAAAACATTTTAAAAATTAAAAACAACAACAACAAAAAAACCTAGAGAAGCAACCTGAAGAAACATACAAAAGATGTCAAAAAAACCCGCATGATTATGTGCTAAGTCTCATTAGCAATCAAATTAAAACTGACACCCGGCTACACTCTAGCCCTACTTCCAGTATGTACTGTTAGTCTGAATCACAATTAGAGATCCAACGAACTGTCAATCAGGCACTGGAGATCCAATCAGCTTTCTGCACCAGGACTAAGATGTGGCAGCCAAGCCACACAGTGCGATGGAGACACTCTCACTGGGGAAACTCTCTGTTAGATGTAACATCAGCTAGACAGCTTGAAAAGACTTTTGATTACATCCTACCTCAGCACCTTTGTTTAGAACAAACGATTAGCATGAGATAATCACTTCACTTTACATTTCTTGCCTCACAATAACCCCCTGGGAAGGCAGAACAAACTACCTCCCTTGAAAGCCACGTTAGGCCTTCCCAACAGCTTCGGGGTGCTCTAGCCTGCTAGAGTGTCCTGAGCTCAGTAGAGAACAGATGAGCACAGAGAAGCTGCGTCCTCAGAGGCCAGCGACAGTGCCAGAGGCTCAACAGCCACCTAAGCATTAACACTGAAAAGAACGGCAGGAAGGTGGGAAGTCACTTCTCTACTCTGAGAATGCTTCTGCGGCCCGGCTTATTTTCCACGCACCAAAAAAGACACAGTTTCAGCCCCACAGCTTAAAGAATGAAGACACAAAGTGTGTGAATGGTAAAAAAAAATACCACTAGGAATAATTGAGGGTGCTGTGATAGGAGATAAAAGGGCTCTGTTTGTATGGTTTGACCTTGGAGCCTACAAATCCAGTAAAAACTTCTTATTCTTCTAGCGCTACATTAGCTGATACGATAGCTAAGAATAGTATCTGGCAAGCCAGGATAAAAAAATTTAAGAATAATCATTTGCTACTCACTGCAGATTCCTTAGTTGCTCTATCTAAAATGTCAGTTGTCCTTCTGGGTCAATTAAGAACTGCATTTTGAAGTTACAGCGAGTGTGTGAAGGGGTAGCACCGCCGGCCTTTAATGAGCCGGGCTGGTCAGGCTCAACAGCCTCCCACAGGAGATCGAGAAACTCGAGGAGGAACTGTCCTAGGTACTGCCTGACTCTGGGATGCCTGCCAGACGATCCCATAGAAGAAAAGACTGTTTATAATTACCCAAGGCTTTAATTAAATTTTATTTTACATTTAAGCAAAGTATTTTTCTGTTCAATTTTATATATACTGAATCTCCTAGTGTTGAGGCATTGATATACTTATTATCAGGCTGCATTTGTACTATGGCAGGCACGAATAACTGATGCAGAAGTGTAAACATCTGATTACTCCACGAAGACTTTTAGTGTAGGAATACTTGTACATTTACATATCAGTACACCTACTTAATATAAATTACCTTTATTCATTACATTTCATTCACTGTATTATATGGACTTTAAAAATACGTGCATGTAAGTTAAAGTATTTCTGAATTGCATTTCAGGATAGTAATAAAAGCATATAAATTATTTGTCACAGGTTCCAGAATTAGTTCTCCAAGCACTGAGAACCTTTAAGACAACAAGTTCTATCTGAAAGAGCAAATAAAATCTGAAGGGTATAATAGATGATACTGTAAAAGAGAAAGAAACTGTTTAAAGGGAAGGAACACCTTAGATGAGGGAAAGGAGAAAAGAAAAAAAAAAAAAGGAAGGGAAA
>PVKN010041482.1:0-10536 GCA_004027915.1 Capromys pilorides
AAAAAAAAAGTAAATGGGGAGCTTAGAACTACCTGCATCCATGCGTTCATTTTTCTCAGTGACCTAAAGCAGATCAGGCAAGATCTATGAAAGTTTTCAAATAACTCTGAGGAGTATATTGAGGTCTTTCAAGGACTCAGACCAATGAACTGGACTGGAAAGATGGAATGTCACACTTAAACACTGACTTCCAATGAGAGACAATGGGAACAGACTTTAATCTGTGAGATTTTTAGTTATATTAGATACTCGGGGATACATATATATATATTTTTTTTAAATTTTATTTTATTATTTATTTGTTTGCTTGTTGTGTTTGTTTGTTTCTTTATTTATTTATTTTGTGGCTGGCTCAGCCTGCCCTGGTGGTGGCGCTGGCGCAGCATGTGGTGCCGGGGATTGAACCGCAGTCCCTGCAGTTGCCTGAGCCTTCCTACGCAGGCGCTCTAGACCACTGAACCATCTCGCCGGCCCCGGAGATACATATATTTAGAGTGGGTCTAATAGACCCTAGCCAGCAGTACTCTAGAGGGAAATTACCTAGGTGACTGAATAGAGAACCTAAACCGTCTCAAAGACCTCTTTGTCCTAGGGACCAGATTTCTTTGGGACTATTATTTCTTCTGAAACCCAGGTATGACAGATCTCTTTTGCACACTGAGATTTTAGAACTTTTTATTCAGAGTCATTTATTTAAAAGTAAGCAATATAATTGAAACACCTTTGGGGCTGGCGAGATGGTTCAGTGGTCTAAAGCACCTGCTTAGGCAAGCTTAGGCAACCACGGGGACCGAAGTTTGATCCCTGACACCACATGCTGTGCCAGCCCCACCCCCAGGGCAGGCTGAGCTGGCCATAACATAAATAAAGTTTTTTAAAAAATAATTGAAACACTTTTATATTGTTTCTCATTCTCTTTCAAAATGTTTTTTTTACAAAAACCATTCAGGTTCTTTGATTATCAGTTCAATTTTCCAAATCTGGCCTGCAAGCCCCCACCTCAAAAGAAGTTAAAATTACCTTTAATAGTCTGTCCGTTTAGTGGAAAGTTACATGTGGTTATCAAAACAGCATGTTTGGCTATTGGCTGTGACTATCTTTCTTACAGCTGTTTTGTTTGAGCTCAACAATTTTTTCAACACATGGGGATCAATTCTGCACACGAGTTTTATGCCCATGCCCCTCTGAGCAGTGGTAGAAGGGCACAGCACCACCCCACCCAAGAGAGTCTGCCAGCCCCTGGGACCAGCTCCAAGAGCACCCAGTTAAAAGGACATTGGAACTGACAGCCTCTGAAAAGTGTAGGATGGGAATGTTCCTCAGCTGATGTATGAAAAACCTGAACGATGTCCTTTAAACTTCCAATCATATACCTGTCTCAGTTGAATACGCGCTCAACTTGTCTCTGTCAATGGCAAGCAAGCTTAAAGATGTGGAAAAACTCTGTGTGTGTGTGTATGTGTGTGTTTAATGTGTATAATGACAGGTTTGTATCTAATTTATGTGATTCTGCATAAGTGAGACAGAGTGGACAATATATCAAGACTGGAATGCCTCGATGAATAACCAACTTGGCCAAAGTCTTGAATTGGATGGAATCGTTTATCTCTGAGCGGCCCCAGAGAAACGCTTGAGTAGGGTACATTTATGAGAAAGACCTGAGGAGCAAGGCATCCCTCCTGACTGTTTAGAGAAGCTGCAATGTGAGCACAAAAGCTGGCTCTGCATAAGACCCTGAAAGCCAACTTGAGTAGCTATAAGAGGTGTCTATCTGGACGCTGAATACTACTGAAGACTCTAAAGACAAGCGTGAAAGTCTGACTGGAGAGGTCAAAGAATGTTTGAGTGCTCTGTGATGCTGCAGAAGACTGCGGGCAGCCAAATGTTTCCAGATACTTCTGCTTTGTGTATCTTCATAGCTCAATATTCATACTTGGGTCTACAGAAGACTCCAATTTTCAACCATGTGTATGAAAAAAGAAAAAACCAAATGTTATTTTTATGAATCCTACGTAAAACTTCTTTCTTTCACTTCCTCTGTTCCTTCTTTCACTTAATAAGTCAGACACTTACTTATCTCTCACAACAGGACAGTCTGGAGATAGATGATTCCAGAATCAGAGTGGAATCAACATTATAAAAGACCCAGCTTCCTATCTTTCTCCCTTTATTATTTTCTCACGGTGCTCCTCACCTCCCTGGTGACCAGTTCCTTACCTGGAAACTTTCTTTCTTTCTTTATGCATGCATGCATGCATGTATGTATGTATGTTATAGGGAAATTGTATGTATGTATGTATGTATGTATGGGTGTATGTATATTATGGCCAGCTCAGCCTGCCCTGGGGGTGGGGCTGGTGCAGCATGTGGTGCCAGAGATCAAACCATGGTCCCTGTGGCTGTCTAAGCTTGCCTAAGCAGGCGCTTTAGACTGGTGAGCTATCTCACCGGCTTACCGGAAACTTTAAATTAGTATACCTATTAAAGACTGAAAAATAGGGCTGGGGACACAGCTCAGCAGTATAAGTGCCTGCTTGACAAATGCAAGGTCATGAGTTTGATTCACAGTACAAAAAAAAGAAAGTTGAAAAATAAAATCTAAGGAATTCTAAAATAAGGATTCTGAATTTTTTTTTCTTTTTCTTTTTGGAGGTACTAGGGATCAAACCTAGGCCTCAGGAATAATATATGAGCACGCTATTATTTTGTGAGACTTCTGGGCCCTGTGATTTTATATATATATATATATATATATATATATATATATATATATATATGTCCTCCCATTCCTCTAATATATAATATATGTTGAAGATAAGACCAGGTTTAGTATGTGATGACTTTACTAATATTGGCCTATCTATAACATATTTGTGGAAGAGTAGGTTAGGCTTTTTTCTTACAATGGTAACAGCATAGCCTATTTTATAAATCATTTAATCTTTTCTCTATTTTGTTTTTTCATCTTAAACATGAGTGATGTCTTTCATTTTCTACATGAGATTTTTGGAGGATAAAGGAAATTTTTGTATACATAAAAAAGTAGTTGAGGGCCAGGAAGATAGCTCAGTGGAATAAGCACCTGCTTTGGCAAGTGCAAGGACTGGGGTTCAATCCCCAGTCCCACATGCCACTCTGGCCCTGCCCCCAGGGCGCACTGAGCTGGCAACCAAGTCTGGGCATGGTGGCACATGCCTGTAATCCTGTTGCTGGGGAGGCTGAAAACAGGAGGATCACTACGAGTCTGAGCTGCGAAGTGAGACCCTGTACCAAATACATAAAATGGAAAAAAGAGAAGTTATGCTGTAAATATATTTAATCCAGGCGGGCATGGTGGCACATGCCTGTAATCCCAGCACTTGGGAGGCTGAGGCAGGAGGATCAGTGAGTTCGAGACCAGCCTGGGTTACAAAAATGAGGTCAAGGTCAGCCTGAACTGCATAACAAGACCCTGTCTCAAACGAACAAACAAACAACAACATATATATTTATTTATTTATATTTAATCCACATGAAACTTAAAGCTACCTGCTTTTCCCCTCTGAAACTATTGTTTTGGAAGGCAGTATTTTTACTACAGTTAAAATATTTATTTTAACAATGATTTTCCTTAAGTTTCTTGAGAAGGAAGTATAATTATCCCTAAAATTCCTTCCATTTTCATAGGATACGCTAGTGGAATATAATAAGTGGTGTTTTCCCATTTTATCTCCTATTGTTCTTGTTCTCATAATGAACCATGTGTCTTCGTGTTTGGTAAGATGTCAGAAGAGAACCTGATGCAAGTCTGACGTCTCCTGGCGCTGCAGCCTATGTGCTCCCACCTGATTTCCTGTTCATTCTGCTTTCTTGTGGTCTGGGTCATTCAGGCAGCCTGATTTTTTTTTTTTTTGTCTTTTTGAGATGGGGTCTTGCTATGCAGTTCAGGACTTGAGCTTATTTTGTAGCTCAGGCTAGTTTCCAACTCACAGCAATCCTCCTGCCTCAGCCTCCTGAGTTCTGGGATTACAGGTACATACCAGTATACCTGGATCAGCCTGCTATTTTAAAATTAAAATAAATGACATATTTCTACTTTAATAATTTTTTTCTTTTTGCATTTTATGGATTTTTAAAATATTTGTTTATGCCAGGCATGGTGGTGCATGCCTGTAATCCCAGCACTTGGGAAGCTGAGGCAGGAGGATTGGTGCAAGCTCGAGTCCAGCCTGGGCTACAAAAGTGAGCTCAAGGCCGGCTGGAACTGCATAGCAAGACCCTGTCTCAAAAAGACAAAAAAATTATTTATAACTTAAGTTGAAATATATATTAATGTCATTAAAATTAAGGAAATGCTTCCTACAAGGTTGCAAGCTGATCAAAATGATATCAAGACTAGGTTTTTGTTTTTGTTTTGTTTTTGGCCAGACTGGGGATTGAACTCATGACCTTGTACTTGCCAAGCAAGTACTCGTTCTACTGAGCTATTTCCCCAGCTCCCTAAGACTACTTTTATTTATTTGTTTGTTTATTTATTTGCAGGACCAAAGATTGAATTCCAGCCCTTATGCTTTCCAGTCAAGCACTTATTCCACTGAGCTATCTCCCCAACCCCTAGTTTTCAAAATACAGTGTATTACGGTTTGTGTATAGGTGTCCCCCCCAAAGCCTCATGCAGTCATGGGGCAGCTTCTGGAATTTGTAATTGATTATTGTGGGTGTGGGTGCTGCACCTCCCCTGGGGCAGGTGATTTACATTTTGAAGTATGGAAGGAAGAGAAGTGAGCTGCTTGAGCTGCTGCTACTCTCCACCTTTGCGCTCTTACTCTTTGCTGCCACCATGAAAGGTTGCCCTCTGCCATGTGCCGCTCTGCCTTGGAGCCAGCTGAATGTGTGTGTTGCAATAAATTATTTTTAGTGAAAATGCCCCCCCCAAAAAAATCAACAAGTGTTAAGTGCGCCAAAGGAGTGTTATCAAGAGGGAAATGTCTCCCATGCTTTGAGAAAACAATATGGACAAGGCCATGACCCATCCAGGGTGAACTGACCTTGACAGATAGTAAGAGGTTAATTTTAATTAACATAGGCCTCACTTTAAATTGGTCTTGAACACCCAGCAGAAAAGGATAACCAGAAAGTGTATAAAAACAATGGCATAGTAACAAAGGCTAGATATATAAAGAGGCTCAAATCACTGTCCCCTTCTGGCAGTTTCCAGTTACACTGGTAACTGACCACCATTATGGCTCATTAAGGCAGGAAAAAATAGAGTGGAATCTATGAAAGCTGAAGAGCCTTTAAATTCCTTCTCTCTATCTTCTTTGGCTAAACTAGGAGGACTTACAGCAAGAAATATTAGGCTTATAACCTCCATCAGTAGAGGGCTCTAAGAGCCAACTGGAGCCAGGCATGGTAGTGCATGCCTACAACCCCAAAACTCGGGAAGCTGAGGCAGAAAGATCACCACAAGTCCAAAGCCAGTGTGGCCTACATGTGAGTTCAAGGCAAGCTTGGATTACATAGCAAGACAGAGTCTCAAAAGAAAAACCTTTGGTCTTGGTGGCACAAGCAAGATGACAAAGGGAATGTTATTGTCTTAGTTACTCTTCTCTCAATGCTGGGACAAGTACCTGACACTCAAAAAGTGAGGGAAGGAAAATTTATTTAGCTCACAGCTACTGGAGGTTTCAGTCCAAATTCAGCTGTCTCCAAGGCAGAGAGGCACATGGCAGGAAACGATCTTTCATGGTGGCAGACAAGAGCAAGAGCGCTGGGAGGGAGCCTGCAGCAGCTCAAGCAGTTCACTTCTGTTCCTACCTTACAATGAAATGCAAATCACCTTCCCCAGGGGAGGTGCAACACCCATTCTCATAATAATCAATTACAAATTCCAGAAACCACTCCATGACTGCAAGAGGCTTTGGGGGGACACCTATACACAAACCATAACAGTCATCATTTGGAAAACATTGTCATAAGACACACATGTTATGCTTCTGCTGTCTCCTGAGGGCTACTACCTTCAGAGGTTGATTTGTAGAAAATGTGACAACCCTGCCAGGCACTACAGGAAGCATAACAGGAGTGCAAAGGCTGAAAGGTGAAATATCACTGGAACTGGGCAAATGAAGCACTAAAAACTTGTGTACCCCAGATTCAGGTGTGGATTCCTTGAGGGAACAACACCTAAAACCCAAAAAGCAGCTATTGCAGCATCCAGTTCATCTTGAGAATTTCGATGATTACTCAGAATAAATGCTTTGGTTTTAAAAGATTTTTTTAAATAAGCCAACTGGGTCAAACAGCTATTCCAGTCCATTAACAGTGATTTCTGAATGTGGCTCTTTCCCCAACCTGTCTTTCCATTCTTATATGAATGTTTTGAGTATACAGGCTTTAACTTGGTCGAAAACTTGTTTATTCTTGCTTTAAGGCTGTCAAACTGTATGTGATTATGAAAGGGAAAAACCATGCAAGATAAATTGTTCTTTTTAAAACTTTGTACATTTGAGGGCCGGTGAGATAGCCCAGTGGCCTAAAGTGCCTGCATAAACAAGCTTAGGCAACCGCAGGGACTGTGGTTCGATCCCTGGCACCACATGCTGTGCCAGCCCCACCCCCAGGGCAGGCTGAGCTGGCCATAACATAAAGAAAGAAAAAAAGAAAAAAAAAGAAAGGAAGAAAGAAAGAAAGAAGGCTTTAAAACTTTGCTCATTTGAAACTTCCTGCTCTGTAACTGCTTCACAGATTCGTAACTACTTTCTTGGTCTCCTACTTGTCCTATAACCATGAGAGCATAACAGAGCATGCCTGATTGTAACTGATGATCATTGATCTAGCCTTGTAACTGATTCTCTCACTCTGCTAGCCAATTGGAAGAGCTTCCAGGCTGTTCTGTGTTGCCTTTGTACCTCCTGCTTGTGCATCATAAAGCTTTAGACCACCAGAGACCGGGGCCTGATATTTTGGGATTGATCACAATCAGTGCCTGTTGACATAAAATAGATCTGCCTCCAAATCCTGGGTCTTTTTTTGGTGTTTTATGTTTGCCTTAGCACCTGGTGCATCAGCCAGGAAGAGTAACCATGTTGACCTCTTTGGTCACCAGTCACGGCCCTCACAGATGGAGCAAGGACCCTCCAGGTCAAGATGGGAAGGTGTACCCTCAAGATTTCTTGAATCCTCTTGGATGTCTGAAGGGAGATTCCTGGCTCCCCACTCAAGTGACTCATGTCAGATCCTAAAGAGAAGAGGATGCAATCTGTTTGTTTGTCTATCTATCTCCTTGCCTGTCTGTCTGATTCTGGTAAGACTGCCAGGGGCGCTCGAGTTAGTCAGTCTGTCAGCCATGATCAGCTTGAGCCAAAGATGAGCTTGATCAACTCTTGTTAGTTAAGGCCACCCTCAAGGGAAAGGGGTTGTAATATTTAACTTCTCAGTGCCTGCTGCATGAATGTGTGAGTGAGTAGACCAGACGGCGTAAGCAATAGGCTGCTTGTCTGTGTGCCGAGACTGGGAAGCACTGGTTGGCATGGATAATGGGGCCCTCACTGTGGCTCTATGGCAATCGACATATGTCATTACAAAGTCCTAACACCCTCCTTAGCTAAACTGCACCTAAATCCCCATGAGGGACATGGCCAGAGGGCATCTACATGGGCTGTCTTTGAGAGGCACCCACCCTTTCTCTGTTGTATCATTGCTCAAGGGTACACAATGTACACTGTAGGGAGATAGAATGCAAACTAATTATTCAAAACTCACAGTCCCCGACTGCATGAAATTCGTAGTTTGATCAGCAGTACTGCATGCCTTGCCAGGCCCCAGAACCCTAGGTACACTGTGGCTGCCCTGAAACCAAGCATGGTGGTGCACATCTATAACCCAAGAACTGGGGAGGCTGAGGCAGAAGGATCACTGTGAGTCTGAATTGCACGTTATCAAATAAATGAAATGAAATGAAGTTTAAAAGAAAAGAGATTTTTACAAGGTGACAAGTGAAACCAAACCACTTCCTGTATCTCAAAAGAAAGAGAGAGGGAGGGAGGAAGGCAAGGAGAAGGAGGTAGAAGAGAGAGAGAGGAAGAGGAGAGGAGAGGAGAGGAGAAGAGAAGAGAAGAGAAGAGAAGAGAAGAGAAGAGAAGAGAAGAGAAGAGAAGAGAAGAGAAGAGAAAAAAGGACAGAAAGACAAAGCAATCTTTCCAAGAGAAGAAGTTGTGCCATGGGCCCATATCAGTTGGCATGATGCCTTTAAAAGCCTGACGTCCTGGGTCCCATTTTTGTGAAACATGGCCACAGTTGAGTTCTCATCCTTGAGTGGCTTAGTAACATTTGAAGTGATAACAAATCCCAGATCACTCCATGTCACTTCAGGGTAGCTTGAGAAAATTTGTCTCTAGGTATCAAACAAGCACAAAGAGGTGTAATGTTACATAAAGTGACCCTAAAAAGGGAATTTAAACCTAAGCACAGAGGGATAGTAAAATTAGTGATGAAAAGGTGCCCCCAGTCCCAGATGGAAAAAATGGTAGCCCACATATTGGTGGTAGAGCAACTGTTTAAGTAATAGCAGGAACTCTTAAGAGTCTCCAAATAAATAATCATTGAGGAGGATTTAGGGAACTTGCTAGTCAAATATAAGTATATCTGAGTGAGTTACTTGTATATGGTGACTTAAGTAAGGGATATAAAAAAAGAAGAGATTCGACCCAGCAACAAGTCCCACCCTGTGAGTGAGACCTCAATGGGCCAACAAGAAACTCATTTGACCCAGCAATAAGGCCCAGCCTGTGAGTGGAACTTCATCCATCAGACATGCCCAATGTGGAAAACTGTGAAGAACTCCCTGCAGAGACACTGCAGATAAGACCCACCCAGCTAATCCAGGAGCAGAACACCTTCCCAAAGTGGCACAGCAGGTTCACCTTCAAGGGATGCAGCAGGAAGAAGTGGAGCACAGTAGCCACACCCAGGCCATACTCACCTGGATGAGTTTGAACTTGGTAGATTCATATCTGGTGCTAAGATGTGAACTCTACCAAAGCTCTGCACCAAAGGTCAGAAGGTAGGATTATACAAAATGACAAAGAGAAGGAGTAAAATGCACTTTCAGGCCTCAAGGCCACCCAGAACAAATGCAAGACAGAGTAGCGTAGAAGAAATTGGAAATCACACACTTGAAATAATAGCATCTGAAGTAAAGAAACAACTGCAGAAAGATAGAGGAAATTAGATCAGAAATAATTTCTGAAGTAAAAAAAAATGATAACTATAATGAAAGAAGTACTAAGTGCTTCTAAAGAAGACACTGATAAAAAAAATAGAGGAGAATAGGAAAATGATGGAATCCTTGAATGAGCAATATAGGAAATTAAGAGAATGCATGAAGCAGATTCAAAGTGCTATACAGGAACTTGAAACATCAATCACAAGCTGGCAAAACCATTTCAGTGAAAGTGAAAATAGGCTTTCAGATCTTAAAGACACCATGGCAGCTAGTGAAAAGTTAAGAAAAATCTCTTAAAAACAACTAGGACACAGGAAAAAAAATTCAACATCTGGAAGATGATGCAAAGATGAACAATGTAAGACTAATAGGCATCAATGAGAAAAGTCAATACAAATGATATAAAAAGAATATGGACAGAACTAATAGCAGAAAGCTTCCCAAAAAATGGTGAAACAATCTGACATTCAGTTAACTGAAGCATATAGAACTCCAAATAACATCAACCCAATTAAAACCACACCCAGACATATAATAATCAAGATCCCAGACATTCAGCACAGGAACAGCATACTAAAGGCTGCTACAGAAAAGAAATAGATCACATTTAAAGGAAAATCCATTAGAATAATGGCAGACTTCTCTAAACAAACCATCAAGTCAAGAAGACCATGGAGCAAAGTACTTCAAGTTTTGCAAGAAAACAAATTCCAGCCCAGACTTCTATGCCCTGTAAAACTCTCTTTCAAGTTCAATGGAGAAGTGAAATACTTCCATGACAAAGAACAACTAAAGAACTTGATGATGACAAAACCAACACTGCACAGACCACTAAAAGATATTCTAGAGAGGGATCAAAATGACCACAACTCCATGAAGGAGAATAGAGAAAACCCACCAAATAGGGCAAACAATTAAGCACAGGAGAAAAAGAGATACACAACAGCAGTCTTTCAAATATTCTTTTGTATACAGCAGCAGAATATGTTCATCAGCATATTCTACAAATGGACTTTTCTTGCACCCTATGGGTCATGATTCTGTCTGGGTCTATGGGGTGGATTTCAAGGAAATAGCAGTAGGTCAGTCCCACAAGTGACACCTGGCCACCAGCAAGCAGCATGGACACTGTCCATGTACACAACATACTAAAACTTTGTGCGATATCCTATTCCAAAACTGTTAGAAGTTCTGGTCATATATTTGCCATTCCAGTATTTATGTTATGTTTTATTATTAGTAATTCTTTACTACCATGGAAGCTTTTTCTTAGTTGATATTTTTGTATATATTCACCTATTCAAATACTATGTGAGTACTCTGAATTGATT
>PVKN010041483.1:0-10558 GCA_004027915.1 Capromys pilorides
AAACGAGGTAGAGTCATTCCTGAGCAAACCTTTTCGGGATCGTGTTCTCCTCCTGACATGCTTTCTTACGCATTCTAGCGTCCGTTATATGCTAACGTTTAGTCGGCTCACCTAAGTTTCTGTGTCCAGAACAGCAGACTGGGATTACGCCTTCAGGTTCTTTTTTGTAAAATGGAGATATAAGACCCATGCCAAAGACCTGTGAAGGGGATTTCAGGCAAAGGTTGGTGTAAAGAACGTAGGGCGCTGCTTTGCACACAGCCGGCTCTTCACAAATGAAACACAGCGCTGTCAGCTTCTTTTATGTGTGACTTTTTTGTTTTCATGGCACTGAGGATTGAACTGAGGCCACTGCATATGTGAATCTCCTACCAACGAGCTACATCCATAGCATCTATCTGTCATCTATCTATCTATCTATCTATCTATCTATCTATCTATCATCTATCTATTTATCTATCTATCTATCTATCTATCTATCTATCTATCTATTATCTATTATCTATCACTTATCTATTGGCAGGGACTTACTAAGGTGCCCAGGCTGACTGCAAACTTACGGTCCTCCTGCCTCAGCCTGCCCGGTGGCTGGGATTCTAGGTGTATGTCACATGCCTGGCCTGTCTAGTTATTTTCTCATGTGAAATACTAAGAAGTAGAATTACGTTCTCTGGGCCTGTGAAAGATGTGGTTTAGATGTGTTAGCCTCTGTGCAGGGCAGGTGGAACAGGAAGCTGCCGCTCCGTGTCAGCGCAGCCGTTGCTTACGCCAGCTAGATAAGGCAGCCCCCCCTGTATTAGGTGTCCTCCGCCTAGACCTCACAGGCTCCACCTCCACTGTGTGCCAGGCCCAGCAGCTGCTGAGGTTTGCATACACAGACTCAGAGAGACATAAGCCTGCTCTTCTCTCTGAAACTCGTGCCTGTCCTCTCAAGGCCGTATCTGTGCCTTGATGAGACGGACGATGGCCGGGGGTGGTGAGCTGGCTTCTGTGTAGTCAGAGCTGCTACTGGGAGAGGCTTTCCCTTGGGTGTGACACCCAGCAATTGCCTTGCTCTGCTATATGCCACTGCTATCATAGAGCCAGAAGACAGCCTGGCAGTCCTGGCCACGGAGCCAGTCCCTCCCTTCTGCAGAAGGCTGAAGCTGAGCACGCTGTAATGACTTGGCCTACACCATGAAATAATTAAGCAGCAAAGCCGGGACTGAGCCCCAGGTCTTCCCGTTTTCTTCCACTGCAGGATTCTGCCCCTGGACCAGGCTCATCGCCAGCAGACAGAAGGTCACGGTTAAGTTGTTGTCCAGATACCTTTGTCTCTCTTTCTCCAAAACGAGGTGTTTCTTGTTCATCTTTAGAAAAATGAAACCACATGGGGGTGTGTTCCGCCCTGGGCCTCTGCTGGGATTTTCTTGCGGAATATTCTGGAAACATCATCAAGAAGCAAGCTGTAGATGGCTGGCAGTGAGGCTCGGGGATAGAGTGCTTGCCTAGCATGCACAAGGTCCAGGTTCATGCCCCTGCCTCAGTGAAACACAGACACTATGAAGAAGAAAGGAAGATGGGCTGGGGAGATAGCTTGGTGGCACAGCACCTGCGCAGCAAGTGCAAGGTCCTGAGTTCTGTCCCTAGTACCGCATGCTGTGCCAGTTCCATAACCAGGCATGGTGGCGCATGCCCATGACCCCAGCGCTGGGGAGCCTGAGACAGAGAATCACTGTAAGTCTGATCTGTGTATTGAGACTCTATGAAAAGAATAAGCATTTTGAGTGACAAGACAGATATATAAAAATTAAAAGAAGTTTCAGAATAGAAAATAAAAAATTTTTAAAAATGAAAAGGAAGAAAGGAAACAGGGAGGGACCTTCGCAAGATGGTTCCAGTCTCTTCTCTCCTTCCCAATTTTGTTCTAGTGTGTAAAGCTGATTCTTGTAGAACAAAGTTGCTCTTTTAGACAACAACTCAGGCATTCAGGGAAGCAGCTCTGATCTTACGTCCTCAGGTGCAGACTCGGGGAAGCTGGCCTGTGTTTCCTTGCATACTTTCGACCCAAGACTGGGAAGGGAGAAACAGCAGCTGTAGCCCCTTTTCTCCCACAGGCCACCTGGCCGCAGCACCCACGCCACTATTGCTTCTCCCTTGGGTGCTGCTGGAACTCTTCAATCTTTATGAATTAGTGCTGTGACGCTGCATTTAGAGACACGAGTTCATCTGCTGTGGCTGTCGCTACCCACCCCTTGCAGGAAAACCCCCAAGTGTCCAATTGTACTTCCCAGATGGTCCCAGAGTCGATGAGAAGCCAGCCTTAATTTACCTTCCAAGATGAGAGCAGACTTTGTGATTTTGCCAGCTGCTGAGTGGCCTAGGCAAGAGTCCATGATGGCCATTTGTAGCTTTGGGTACCATTTTCTTGGTGACTTAATTGTATTCTCAGAGGATGCGGTTAAGTGGGATGTGTTAGTGCTTGCCTGAAATCAGGATGCTGAGGCAGGAGAACTGAAGTCTAAGCCGAGGATGGGGAAACTTAGTGACCTACGTATTATGTCTCAGACAAAAAAAATGAAAGGGCAGGGCCTCTGTGTAAAGGCCCTGGGTTCAGGCCTCAGTCACACCGCAAACACACACATACACACGCACACACACACACACACACTACAATTATTGAAACTCATCTGTTCAAGACTTGTCTTGGCTTGTAGTCCTGCAAGAGGCCTGTGGGTCAGACAGCAAAGTCAGAACAGGCCAAGAAGTAGTCCAGTGCCCTGGGAGTTTCCTAGGTCTGAAGGATGTCCTGGGGTGCAACCTTTGTAACTTTGGCCTCATGCCTTAATCTCCTTAAGCCCAGCTTGCCCCACTTGCATGTTGGCATCCATAGTGACACCTTTCTTACAAACACTGGGACAACTAAAAACTCTACAGTACCCAGCGGGTAGGAAACACTCTATGAATGTTAAAGTTTTACATTTTTACTGACCTCAATTCTAGGGACTTTTGGAGTTGATAAAAAGAAAGATGATGAAGAAAATATGGGGAGATAGCCCCGTGGCACAAGTGCCTGCCTGGCAAGTGCAAGGTTGTGAGTTCGAACCCCAGTCCTGAAAAAAAAAGAAGTGATCTTTGGGCCAGGAAGATAGCTCAGCGGCCTAAAGCTCCTGCTTAGGCAAGCTTAGGCAAACGCAGGGACTGCAGTTCGATTGTTGGCTGAGGATTGCCAGCTGCACCAGCCCCACCCCCAGGGCAGGTTGAGCCAGCCATAATGTAAATAAATGAATAAATAAATAAATAAATAAATAAATAAATAAATTTTTTTAAAAAACTAAAAAAAAAAAAAAAAAGAAAATATTTTCCCACTAAACGTTCCTTTCTTGGTGTATTCTTTTAGGCAATATTTATTGGTTATTCACCATGTTCAGGGCGCTCTCTGGATCTGGGGGATATAAAAGGATATGCCTATCATAGTGGCGGGAATCATACCAACACAGATAGAGAATGGTGCTGCCATGGGATGAGCCTTACAATAAAAGTGATTGTGGGGTGTAGTGAGAAGGGGGTGTGGAGTCACGCCTGGCTTTGAAAATGAGCCCAATAGACTTCTCAGTGATGTGAATGGGAGTTGGCAAATGGTCAAGGACATTTTCATAAAGGTACAGCATGCATGAATGCACTGCAGGCAGGGAGATAGCCAGAGGTGTTTCTGTTTAGCGTGCATTCACGGAGCGTGAGCTAATGCCAGGCACTGACGCAGAGATGAAGCCTTCCCTACCCTCAAGAAGCTTGGGGCCTGGTAGGAAGACAAAGGACAAGTAGACCCGCAGCTGTGTGAGTGCTGCCATCAAGGCCCCAGAGTTACGGGCACAGTAGCAAAGAGCATGGTTCTCACCCAGAGTCATACGGAGAAACCTGCCAGAGTAGAAGACCCAGCCTGAGAGGTGGAGAATTAGCCACTCACAGGACAGGCTGAGACCAGAGAGGAATACTTCAGAGGGGACACCAACCTGGGGAGGGATGAGTGAGCAGGGGTTGTGTGGGGACACACGAGCCTGGACGCGTGGCTCACGTACAGGATGACCAGGCGCGCAATGCATCCATCCTTTGTGGTCTCCTAGGATCTGGGGGCTGCAGTGGTGGCCTAAAGGTGAGTGAGGGAGCACATATGGTATTAGGGGAAACACAGGTCTGACTTGGATGACAAGCAGGTACGATATTAGGAAAACAGTGAATCCCATGGTGAACAATTATTCCTTTTCTAATTCTGACTACAAAACAGGCAAAGTCTCACTGCAGAGCTAGTTCATCTGGACCAGCTAATTCTTCTTCATCTCTCATTTTATCAGAAGGCTTTTGGCTTTAGGCTTAGAATGCTGGCAGGCATGAGGATGTAAGTAGAATTTTATTTTAACCACTCTGATTTCCAAGGTTTGGTTGTTTGGTTTTCACAAACATAGAACTCCATGCTTTGCATGGACTTAATATGGGGCCACCTGAGGGATGCCATCCACAACCAGCATTTAAAACCCAATACCTTGCACCCATTACTTCTGTCCACTTCGGCCACCACTCAAAAGCTTGGAAGGAGCAGGATGCTTTAGCGTTATCTGATGGCAAATGGTCGAGTTCCTAGTCTTGAGCCTGGCAGGCTGCTTACTGAACGTGAGTACCCAGGGCCCCCTTGCAAACACACCGGGTCCTCCCAGCCTTGCTTTGATACGGTTTCGGTGACTCCTGAGAACAGGTCTGGATCGTATGTGTCACTCCATTATTATTAAACAGGTGCAGACCAGAGATAGTGGACCCTGATGCATGTCAGATACCGTCACTGTTTCAGTAGCTCTGGAGACCGCGGGGCTTCTTCTCCTCTTGTATTTACCGTTCACCAGCACCTTTGCATGTCATCTTTTATGATCCCGTTAGTCCACTGGATAGGCTGATCATTGTACCTCCCTCCCCGGAGGCCCGATGATGCTCAGAAGAGATGAAAAGTAGAGCAGTGTGCAGGATCTCCGCAGCAGCTCATTGGTTCCTCCGTCTCAGTCATGTCAAAAGAAATTTCAAGTATTTCCTTAGAGATGAGTGTCCCAGCATAGAGCTATTGACAGGGCGCCAAGTCACCAAAGAGACACACATATTTTAGCGAAAGGGCCGGAAAGAGGACGCTCCATGGGTGTCCAAGCTACTTCCCAGTCTTCTTGGGCTAGGGCTAGTGCCATAGACACACTGCAGCCTCCTTTCAGGTGGACCACAAGGCCCTATGCTTCCCATCTGTGCAGAACACACAGCAGCCCAACTCTAGGGAGGCCTGACCCTGTTGAAAAACATTTCTCTTTATCTTGTTTTTGCATCAATAACAGCACGATTTCTGTTCAGAACAAGCGTGGGTGGGGGATCCTCCTGCCCTGCCCTATGCTAGCTGTTAAAACAGCAGAGTGGCTTATTGTTTTTGAAGCGAAAGATCAGGCCACCAGGAACTGGTACCTTCCAGTGGGTCCCTGAAGTCGTTCCTTCTTGGCAAAGAACAACAAGCCCTGCTCTTTCAGGATGCATTAATAACCCACAGAGTAGTCACTGGGGTTTGAAGATTAGGGTTTGGGGCAAGTTTAAATTTTTGTTTGACTGCTAAAGAGCTTCCAGGGCAGCGCTCAGAATATTTGCATCACATTTGCAAACTCAGTCAGACTTTTCAAATCAGATGCCAGAAATAGTAGCATGAAATTGACCACTCACTCTAGTTGCCTTTCACACAGGATGATTTCTGTGTGGTTGATGAGAGAACTGAAGCTCAGCAACACTAAGATGACTGTGGTCAAAGTCATTTGTCTTATGGCTTGGGCCTAGGAGGGCTAGAATTCCAACTCAGACCCACCGCCTCCCAGAGCCGGCTCCTCCACCATCTTCCCTCACCCTTGTCTTCCTGTTCAGTCTCTGCTTCCAGACACGGCACTCCCAAGCCTCTGTAGGGCGGTATTGCCATGAAAACATTTGGCAATAGAGTTATTTGTTGCCCCACAGATTCTTGGGCTTACAGCACCTTAGAGAAAAAACAAAGGAAAAAATGTGATTTATTGAGTAAAAAGTTACTGTGCTGGAAGCTTCACGGCGTTTGTCTCCTTGTCACTTACCCCTCACCCTGTCTCTGGAGACACATTTTCTCATCCCTGCAAGATGAGGCCACCAGAGCTTGGGGCACAAGGCAACCTCTCTGACCTTGCAGACTCAGTGCGAGGTAGAGCCTGAGCTGGAATCTGGTTTTGTCCGATTCCAGAGTGAGCTTGGCCCCACCCCCACATTCTATGGGTGAGCAGACCAAACCGGATGGCTGCTGAGTCCCACGCCAAGCCCTGGGGTAGAGCCATGTATCAGCAGTGTGGCTGGTGCTCTTGCTAGTGTACCTGGCCAAACTCTCCTCTCAGACTTAGGGAACACAGACTGATCTATGAGGCTAGAGAGAAGCAGACGAGCACAATGCTAAAGTAGGGAGAGATTCTGGGAACAGCAATGCACTCTGGGTAGTGGAGGCAGGGACATCTCAAGTTGGAGCCCAGCATGGGAAACTTAGCAATTCAGTGAGATTCTGTCTCAAAGTAAGTAATTATCATCAGCATAATAATTGAAGGGCTGGGAATGTAGCTCAGTGCAAAGGCCTTGGATTCAATCCACGATACTAACACACACACACACACACACACACACACACAGAGTGAAAACTCTACTCACAATTTTGGAGAGCCAGTAGTAAACGCAGGCACCACCTGGTCTCAGGTGCCAGAGCTGGGTGGAGTGGTTTAACAGAGATCTTTTCTTCCTCTTTGGTTTGGGCCCTAGCACAGATTACAGATGGCAAGTGCATTTTTTAAACAGCTCTTTCGCTTAAGATTTTGTTAAGTTTTTGTAGCTTAGTGGATAAACTTAACACTCCTCTTCAAAACATTATTACGTCTTAAACTGTTTCATCCTTCTCAGCTTAAAGTTACATACCCGTCATCTTACTCTCAGAAGATACTTCTGATCCTGACAGTAATAGTGGGGACTCTAATGTGGAGAGGAAGGGGACTGCTGGCAGGAGATAGGACAGGTCACCTGGGTAAACAGCGCGTTGCCACAGACACTGATCTGTAATGTGGGCAAACCCCGGACATCTGTGTGCGATCAGTACTCAGAGATCTTGGGCCTCATTTACCCCGAATCACCATGTTTCATAAAAAGAACATTAGTGCCTTGGGTTATAGCTTCTGTTTTATATTAAAAATTCTGAGCACCCCACATTTTAATCCCATCAAGCCCTTGGGCTGGGGTTGATTTGCACACTGTGTGATTCTGCCGCATCTGCTTTGAATTTCCTGACTTTGTCCAAGAGCACTCACAGATCTCGCTGCTTCTTGGGAGGGTCTGAGGATGTTATTGATTGGCTTTTGGATATCAAAGAAAAAGACAGTGGCAACTGTTCTAATTGGGCCTTTCTATTTTGTAGAGCCCGAAGTTCCCTAGGGTAATCAACATGCAGTGCATGCAGATAGTTACATATTCCAGTCTACAGGGCAGTGATAGGATGGAAATAATAAAATGATCACTTACTGATGAGAAGAGGGCATCTGCAGGGCAAGGTCGCCTGGACGGCCTTTCCGAGCCTCTTTGCCTGTAGTGCTCACACTTTCCATCATCTGTAGGCTTTTCAGAATGAGTTTGTTCCTTCTGACATTCATCGCGAAGTCCTGAGCTCCATGGTAATTCAGAGATCTGAATCCAGATCACAGGTCACAGAGTCCTTACGTGCATGGAGACACACATACATGTTACCGCACGGAGCATCACCCACCAGCCCACTGCTTCTCATGAGGAACTAAGGGAGGATATTTAGGGCAAAAGAGATGGGAGACAAAGAGTGGGACCCATCTTCATTTTGTCTCTTCTACTCACAGTGTCTTTGCCCTGGTCTGAAAACTTCTCCTGATAACTTTCGTTCAGAGCAAACCTTCTTGCCTCTCCAAACCTGGGACACCTATTGGCCTTTTGAGCTTTTGTATCCCTGTGTTTTACTCCAATGGGAAAGCATTCTTTCCATGAAAGCAGATGAGTCCTTTGTGTTTCTATGTCTATTAGTCCTATTAACCATAGCATATGCACCACAAAGAAAAATGATCATCAGCCACCCATGAGGAAAAGTAGCATTAGTTCCTTGGAGAATGGCATCATTTGTTTTAGTAACAGATCTAAATCCAAGAAGTTATGCGGAAGGAAACACTTCACCCGAAATACGAATGACATCAGCTCGCAAAGTGATGTAAGAGTCTAAAATAAAGATCTTTAAAACGTGCTGAATGAAGGCAGAGAAAGACACCACACAAAGTGCAGCATAGGACTGTCCCCGTGGGGCCCACAGACCCCCTGCCTTCATCATCCAAGGTCACTTAGGAGACCTCAGAGGACCCCAGAGATTCCAGAAGCCTAAACGATACTTGGGGTTTGGGGAAAGAGACATTGAGTAGGAAGATAGATCAGAATGTCTTGAGGAAAAAATGAGTATTGGCCTTATTCTTCTTCGGGCAATTAAACAAAGAAATGGAATTGCTATAAAATGTGCTGTAATCCTGAGTTTGCGTTCACCGGCCCTGAATTTGTTCATGTATTTACTCAGTCTCTGAACTAACTGTGCTTCCGCAGGTGCCATGTCAGGCTCATTTCTGGAGTGTTCTCTCCCTTTAGCCCCCCAGCTTTGTCCATGGCAGATGCCCAGTAGAAGCTTGTTGAGTTAGGTTGGGTGTAGTTATGGCATCTACAGCCTCAAAATTTCTCTTTGCTTTTCTCAACAACAAGCACACAGGCGATGCTTACCCCCTCAGAATCCACAGAAAAATCTGCCTGACTGAAAGTCAGATTAGGTTTAGGAATGTAAGTGATTTATTGATTTCAAAAACAAGTTGAAACACTTTTAGATACTGAGAAGAGAAGAGTTTAGCACTCACGGATTTAGTAAAAGGTTCCTGGCGTAAATATACTAGAGTGTTTTGTGGTCCTTTTCAGCCCATTACCGAGAGCAAACATCACATCCCACCTCCTATGACACAGGAAATGATTCGACTCTGAAAGAAAGAAAATGGTGGCTTGGTACGGGTTTAGTGGTTGGCAGAGAAGTACATCTCTGTGGGATAGAAGAGAGATTAATGATGACACTGGAAATGTCCTCTGGGACTGACATCTTCGGAATGTCCCCTACAGGCTTAGTCATAGTTGTCCCTTCTTAGTGGACATGAGATCTCTTGTCTCGGGGACCCCTGTCTCCTCATTTGAACTTGGAAACTAAGCTGACATGCTCAAAGTGCCTGTGACTGCAGGTCTCATAGAGACCAAAGCAAAGCTTGGCCAAAGGCAACAAGCACTCTGTCAGCGGTGTAAGAAGCTAATGGAATCAAAGCTGGTTGACCTTTAATTGACTGTCTGGGTCCTTGGCTTGAAGCTTACCAGCTGAGCGGTCTAACTTGATGTCATATGGGGCATCTGAATCACAACCTTTCTGTGTCTGCCTTTGAGAAGGTACCTGGAGGAATGCATTTCTCCACTCTGAAAATATCTTTTGCTCTTTAGGTTGTTTGAAGACGTCCATAGGCCAGGCAGGTAGAAGAAGAGTTTCCAAGACAACCAGGCACAGGGACTTGAAGGGTGTGAGTGGCCGCGCGTGATGAGAAAATCCCCATACTAAGGCTGTGAGACACTCAGTGTGGCAGTGGGGGGAAGCAGGCAACAAACTGAGGTTTCATTTTGAGAATTAGAAGAAGAGAAGGCCACCCCGCCAAAAGCAAAAAGAAAGTAAAACCCTTTTATGGTTAAAGAAGGGTTCGTTTTAGGGCTTCTTTTACCTACGGAAGGGAGCAAGTTCTAGACTGGCCAGATCCCAGCCAGCCAACTGTCCCTGCGCAGAGACACAGGCCACCCTCCTACTGCTGCCCAGACCCAGGAGCCCCTGGGCCACTGCCCAGGGTCAGCGCTCTCCTTTCCCCTGAGCGGCGTGGAACGTCTCAAGGTGTTGCTCAAGGCCTGCTTTGTGAGCCCAGTGAGAAAGACAAGACGACTGGCCAGAGAGCTGCCATCGCAGGTGTGCCTGTGACTCCTGGGCCCCTTCACCAGAGACGTTGAGTCCCACCTACCCCATGGGGCATCCCCACCATTGACCAGCTCATGGAGCTAGTAGGGGATGGAGAGCCTTAACAGTGAGCTGATGGAGAAAGAAAATGGCTGCAAATGGATTCTTGTCTGACTGCCCCATCTTCACCACTCGACTTGACCCTAAGATTTTATCATGACTTTTTTCTGCCTCATTCAATCCTCAGAAACCAATTTTCTTCTTGTGTGAGGAAAACATTTGGCCAGCTGTGAATCCTGGGGTCCCAGATGTAGCTTTCATCTCCACAAGTCACTGAGGTGCTGGGACACACAAGTGCTGGCTAACCTTGACTAGATCTCAGGCCACCGAATGCCCTGATAGTCTTTCCTGAGGGTTCAAAATATTGTTATTGAAGTGATGTCCCTCTTTGCCAAAATTTTAGTTCTTAATGCCACCCCTGGGCTTACA
>PVKN010041484.1:0-10546 GCA_004027915.1 Capromys pilorides
TTCAGAAAATTTACAGCACAGTCTGAAGTACAAAAAAATGGAATCACTCTTCACAGGATGAGTTATTATTTTATCCTTATTTTCTCAGGAAAGATCATCTCATTCACTCATAAGTCTACTCAAAAAAATGATGTATAATCAAATTAATCATAATGTTGCTCATCATAAACATTTCTTCCTTCTCTCTTTCACCTGAAGCCAGTGCAGCATACTGTATTTCATTACTGCTTTCCACTTCCTGAAGAACCCATCATCTTATGTTTTCTTTCCTTTTCTTTTCTTCTGTCTTTATTTCTTTCTTTGGAAAACATTCAGTAAGAATCTGTTATGATCAAGCCCCTTCTACAAGCAGAGAGACAAAACCCCAGCATCTATGATTTAGGAGTGCTTCAAAATATCATATAAAGAAACCTCCATAATTTCTTAAATAAACCGCTAACCAGATACATAAATTAATATAAGCAGCATTCAATAGAAAAACAGTTTTTAAAAGGAATGTTCCAGCCTAGGGACAGTTGATTATCTCTCCTGTTTCTATCCTGCCATCGTCTTCATGAGAAACTTGGTTAAAGAGAAGCATTGCCATCTGTTGAGAGATGGTTACGTGGGATATAACCTTTTAGGCTAATGCTTGAAATTGTACTTAAAGGAAAATATGAAATTTTTAAAATTAGCACAGGTAAAACAGAGTGAACCTTTGACTTACAAACTCAGTTCATTCACAAGAGCTGGTTGTAACTCAAGCTGTCCACTGAAGGCTTCCACATAGCCTCCAAAGTCTCTCCTGCATACACCACATCTCAGGATCCTTAGGGAGACATTAGCTCAGGATTTCTCAGTGATCCCTATTCAAGGAAGGATGTTGTAACATTCTTTCTAGAACTCTTTAAGAGGTAAATCTGTATCTAAAACCATCTGGAAGCATAAGCAAATGGTATTTGGCTCATAACTCCAGACTTCGGCCGTAAGTTAAAACGAAAATTCTGGTCATAACCCAAGGTATTCATATGTCAGGCAGGTTGTAACTCAAGGCTCCACCATATGCCTCATCTTGGCATTCACATTAGTGTACAAGGGTTACCATTTTCCATACTTTGCTCACAGAATATTATAGAAATTATGGCACCTGTCTTTTTCTTAATGAACAAAAAAGAAAAAGCACAAACAATATTTACCTCTTCAGTATTTTACACTAACCTCTACCCATTTTAAAATCTTCACCATATACCTCAAAAAGGGCTTCTAGAAGCCAAATGTATGAAATTTAGTTTCATAACACTGAAGGGTACAAATGGTTAACAGCTAATGTGTGCACATAATTAGTTCAAAACCACTGAGTAGGGAAAATATTTAGACTATTTCTAACTTCTTCTGTCTTTCTGAGAGTAGTAAAATATAAGCGAAAGGGAAATAATTACAGCAAAAAGCAGAAAAGCAACGAAAATCAGTAAAGACTTTTGAGTATGAAAAAAGCCACAGTTTGCACACATACTATAGTCTTCTGGACAAAATCTTCCCAGAGTTTCAGGGCCCACAAAACCATTGTTATCAATAATTTTCCTGTAATGTTGCATAGATGGTTTGGGCTCAAATTGATTTGCAGCATAACGATAGAAGCCAAACTTTGGAGCTGAACGATCATTAAGTGAATAAGCAAAGTATCCACATAGATTGACACCATCCAGTATGTGGGCTGGAAAAACAAAAGGGCAAGAGTTATTAAAATGTTTTGTGCATAACACATTCCTGCACATAGCCTGGGAGCATCAGGGAAAACTTCAATACCATTTTGTAAAACATTAGATTCAATTAGATTTAATTAGAAAAGCCTTCTTTTATGCAAAGACAAATAGATAAATACCAAAAAAAAATATCGAGCTACATTCAACAGTCAGCTTTACATAATTAAGTCTGCAATAATGCACTTGGTTTAAATCTTTATGCTACATAAAGCAGTTAAGATGGCTGTGGGTCCATCTGAGTTGGAAAACTAGAGATCTAGGCTTTGGCAGACTCGGGCAGGTGCCAGGGATTTTCAGTTTTCTATTTCAGACCCAAATTCCTTTGGCTCTGAGAAGACTTGCTCTCTCTGTGTTTCTATGTGTCCAGGAACAGCTGGCCCTGAGGGTTACAGTGGCCTCTGTTGCATCACATACCTTGACCTCTGGTGATAGGACCATGGACCATTGTGGTTTCTGGGAACACTTACCCTTTAGAGCTTCATTTACATAATTCTGCAGGTAAAATATCCTCAACTTGTCTTGCTCCTCCCGTGGGTCATCATCGACCCCATTGGCAATTACATACATGGGGAGGTCTCCATACTTCAGCTTCAGCCAGTTCAACACTCTGCGCAGCCCCCATGGCACCACTGCCACCTGGCTGGGCGAGTTGAGCCAGGTGATGTCAGTCATTTCTTGCACTTCTAAGTAGTCATTGTATTTTAAGGGATCTTCTTTCTCCCAATCTACAAGGATGGTTGTGTAATGACTCAAAGCTAAAAAGTCAAAAGAGCCTTTGATTAACCTTTTTTCCTCTTCAGTGAAATAAGGGAGAAGAAAATTGCTCTTTTGGTTCAGCCAGTCCCTCATCACGCGTGGGTAATCCCCAGAGCCGAAAATGGGCTCAGCCAGCCAGCCAATGTCAAATTCCAGCACTCTTTCGGCCACTTCTTTGTCTTTCTGGGAGAAAGGGCAGGCTGGTTCTATCCAATCAGCCTGCAAAGCTATGGATATTTTACCTTTCTGGGTGGATCTAAATTTCTCATCATACGCACGCCAGGCCAGCGCATGAGCCTTCAGAAGGTGATGCCCCGCACGGTATGTCAAGTTGCGTGTATATGGTTCATTCATCGTGATCCAGAACTTGACCCAGTGGCCCAGCTCTTCAAAGCAAAGTCTGGCATATTCTTCAAAAGCCAGGGCAGTGCGTGGGTTCTCCCAGGCGCCCTGCTTGACCAGGGGATGAGGCAGGCCTTGGTAGGGGGCTGCAGGCTGCCACAAAGCCACCACAGGTGTGATGTTGGCACGCACCAGCTCACTGACCACGCAGTGGTAGTAACCCAGGACTGTGTGGTTCACCTGGGACTGGTTACCCAAGGGGAGGATTAAAGCCCAGTCCAGAGAGAAGTGAAAATGGGTAACATGCATTTCCTGCAGCAGGGTGATCTGGGGCCCAATGACAGCAAAATCAATACAGTAGGATTTCCTCTTCTTGGCCACAACACCATCCACTTTAATAAGTTTCTTACTGTGATGGATGTCCCATAGGTAAATGTTGGGGTCAGTAAACTGAGACAGAGTAGTGTCTACCTACAAAGAGTGGAGAGTACATGCAAGTTTCACCGCAGGGTCCTGAAGAATGCAGGTCAGGGCAATTATTTCAACAAAACTAGCAGGTATTATGAGCAAAATTAGGCTCTTGCCTAGCTGAAAATTTTTTATAAATGTTGCTAAGGAGGACTATCTTTCACTTTCCATTTGTACTACCTATAGTCCTCCCAACCCTTCAACTGTTACATCAATATTAAAAAGCACTCTGACTTTGGTCACTTCAGATGATGAACACTAATGACAGTCACATACACAGGCAATCTGGATTATGCAAATAGGGTATATTTCATGTATTTTCCATTTAACGTAAGAAATCACATATGGGATAAATCTTTAAAAAGCCAAATTAGATTTGTTCAAAAATGAGTAGGCACAAAAGAGCTTTAAAACTGAGTAAGCTGAAGTAGAAAGTAATTCTAACTAAATTGTGCTTCTTAAAATCACATTCTGTACTGAGATTTGCTCTAAGTGCTAAATAAACTGCTATATTTCATTGGTGTCAGGGTCAATGATAGAATTTAACAAATTCAATCTGATGTAGAAAGTCTGACCAAGAATGTACAAAAAAAGAACAACATTGTCATTCACCCAGAGGGATGTTTGCAAATATAGCTTTTCTTCAGTTTTCTGAACTGTTTTTGTCATGATATTAACAAGAATGGTTCTCAGTGATGCATTACAGTTAAGCCTCCAAAATGAAAATAGGTTTATAGGAAAACTGCTAAAATTGTAAAAGCAAACTTCACCTTCCATGTCTTCTACACAAACTGAAAAGTCCACCTTGAAATCCACAATCTAGCCAGGGGCTCCTCCAAATAACCCTATTAGAGCATTTTCATCACGTGGGTTAGATAAACCCTAGTTTCAAAGCTATCACCAAGGTTTGGTCAAATTTTACTGCTGTGTTGAAAATGAACTGCTGATTCTCTGAAGGTGTAAGTGCAGCATTTATTAGGGAAAGTCATAAAGAACGGTGCGTCAGAAGGGAATGCTTTTCTGGGAATTCTCCCTTATAGATCACCCACGCATGAATTCCCCTTAACACTGTGGGAATGCAGTCAGGGGTCTTTCCAGTGTGATAGCCCCACAAGTTATATCTCTTCAGCTTCACAAGAGAATATTTGCATGCTCTTTTGAAGTAAAAGTGGTCAGACTTTGAAGGAACTTTTTGGGCAATTTTATAGAGCTCTGGGTTGACTAAATTAACCTTCTGCTACAATCATTCCAAAACAACAAGTTTTACTCAGTCTATCAGAAAAGAAGTGGGAGAGACTAAGATATCAATTCTGAGGGAAAAATAAATTTCTTGAAAATATGGGACATTGGGCCATAGAGATAACCCGGCGGACCAAGCACCTGCCTGGGAAGCACAAGGACCCAAGTTCAATCTCCGATACCACATGCTGTGCAGGCCACAGAACCCTGGGCTTACTGTGCTGGCCCCGAAACCAGGTGTGGTAGTGCAGGCCTGTAATCCTAGCACAGGGGAGGCTGAGACAGGAAGATCACTATGAGTCTGAACTGCATAGGAAAACCCTGTAACAGATAAATAGATAGATAGATAGATAGATAGATAGATAGATAGATAGATAGACAGACAGACAGATGGATGAACGGATGGATGGGTAGGCGGGCAGGTAGATAGGCAGGCAGATGGGCAGGGGGACGGGTAGGTGAGCAGGCGGATGAACAGACAGACAGACGGATGGACAGACAGTTAAGCAAATAAATAAAAACTACAGGACATTCAGAAATGAGTGTTCAGGTAAAATCTCATCTAACCTCCATTTATTTGTCGACTTAAATTTTACTAAAAATTGAAATAATAAAATTGGACCTTTGTGAAGAAATAAGCATAAAGCATGCATTTAGCATGTTATGGAAGAGACTTTCTCCTAAGAGGGGCAAAGTCAAAGAAGCTCTATGTCCTCAGCATGTAGTACATTCTTTTCCTCTATTAACTATTCACATATGCACATTAATGGTTTGGGAAAACATACGGGCCAGCTGGGAAATCAGATCCCAGTAAAGTGGTAATCCATGTGAATGAGCCGGAAGATCAGACTTCAGACAGGTTGTGTGATGAGTCAAATACTTTTTTTTAATGTTTCAAGGTAAAAGTATGCCTCAAATATTAAGAGTTTGAAATCCTAATTAGGAAGGAAAAGACAAGTTTTCATAGTTTTTAAAAAATCACTTCTTAGGAATTTTAACATAACATACTAGACGTGCAGAACCCTGACTACCACTGAAAACACACACACACATACACACAAACACACACCCTCAGAATACTGAAACCAGAGAATATCCCCCTGTTGTGTCAATCAAAGAGATAGCTTAGGAAGGAATCTGCCATCATAATGCAAAGCCCAAGGTGCCAGGCAGAAAAAAGATAATGGCAATTGTAGGTGTTTCCTACCAGAGCACCCCTGGAGGAGTTCACATCCATTGTGGGTGGGAAGGTGCCTATTATGGTTTGTGTATAGGTGTTCCCCAAAGCCTCATGCAGTCATGGGGTGGCTTCTGGGATTTGTAACTGATTATTGTGGATGTGGGTGCTGCACCTCCCCTGGTGCAGGTGATTTGCTTTTCAATGTAAGGGAGGAAGAGAAGTTAGCTGCTGGAGCTGCTTGAAAGGTTGTTTTCTGCCATGTGTCACTCTGCCTTAGAGTCAGCTGAATATAGACTAAAACCTCCAGCAACTGTGAGCTAAATAAACCTTTCCTTCCTTCATTTTGGGTATAGGGTGTTTGTCCCAGCAAAAAGAGAAGAGTAACTAAGACAGAATTCGATACTGAGAGTAGGGTCATTGCTATGACTAACCTGACCATGTGGATTACAAATTTTGGAGAATGGTTTATGGGAAGAGATAGAAAAGATTGAGAGGGGAGCTCTACTTTTCAAGAGCTGGAAAAATTTTGGCTGTTCTGTAGGGCAGATTCTGGTCAGAGCCCAGACCAGACCAGAAGGCTGATATAAAGTCTGCCTGTAAGGACCAGGCTGGGGAGGTTTCTGCTGAGAAAGATTACATTGGTTGTTGGACTCCAAATCATTTGTGTTTTGACTTAGCAGAGAAGTTGTCTGCATTTTGCTCGCATCCAGAGACTTTGCCTGAGATTCAGTTTAAGCATGGTGGACTGATTAATCTTTCAAGAGATATTTCAAAGCAGCCTAATATTGGGGTAGTGGAATGGCTGTTATTGGGGGCTTTTAGCCAGATTTATGTTGAAAATGAAGAGCAAGGAACCCAGTAGGATGGCTCAAAATGTTGTGAGTTTTGCCAGAAAGGAAGCACCAGTAAAGCTGTGGACTACAAAGACAGAGCTGAGAAGATATCCATTGTTAAGCAGAGATCAGAAAATGGAAAAGATGTCATGAGGGCATCACAGGAGGCAGCAGGTCTCCACCCTTTGCAGCCTAAGAATTGCAAAGGTCAGGGACTTTGCCTTGAAGGGAAAGCTACTAAACCTCTTGTTCCAGAATGGTGACTAGCCAGATTCCAGAATGGCGCTGGCATGGGGAAATTATTCCTTGGAATCAGGATCAGAGTGCTCAGCAATCCATGCACTCAACCTCTACAGTCAAGAGAGAAGGAAGCCTGGCTACTGCTCTACCTGGAAGAAGACCTTGGCATCATCCATGTGGCAATGGTTTTAGGTGCACTGAGAATACAAGACTTCTAAAGTTAAGAAGGCTTCCACCTAGATTTCAGAAGAAGGCCTGGGAGGCCAGGCAGTGTGCCAAGCTGTGAGTGAGAAGCCTATTCTGTGGAAACCCCAGAAGTTTGGAAAAGCCAGCAACATGGATCATCTAAGGGAAACTGCAAGAAGGGAGCAAAGCCAGCCTGAAAGAGAAGCTAGGAGAGCTACAACTACCAAGAGTGCTGTAGTGGAGGAGCCACATGAAGCTTATAATTTGCCACAGGTAGCTTTGGATGTTCCACAAGGACCTATAGGGTTTAATGTTTGCCCTGCTGGATTTTGGACTTGTGCTGGTCTCCTGCTGTGTATAAGTTTTGGAACGGTAATGTGTACCTTATGCCTTTGAATGTTAGATGTGTTTAACTTCATTTGTATAAAGGCTCACAGATACTTGGGACTTGGACTTTTCAGCAATGTGAAACTGTTGGGACTTTGGTAACCCTTAGGGATGGACTAAAATGTCTTTTGCATAAAGGGATGTGCATGAGTCTTTGGGGACCCAGGGGTGGAAATTTATGGTTTGTGTATAGTTGTCCCCAAAAAGTCTCATGCAGTCACGGGGCAGCTTCTGGAGTTTGTGATTGATTATTGTGGGTGTCGGTGCTGTACCTCCCCTGGAGCAGGTGATTTGCATTTCAGTGTAAAGAAGGAAGAGAAGTTAGCTGCCTGAGCTGCTGCTACTTTTTCCCTTTGCTCTTGCTCTTAGCTGACACCATGAAAGGTTGTTTTCTGCCATGTGCCACTCTGTCTTGGAGCCAGTTGAATATAGACTAAAACCTCCAGTAACTGTGAGCTAAATAAACCTTTCCTTCCTTCATTTTGGGTGTCAGGTGTTTGTTCCAGCAACAAGAGAAGAGTAACTAAGACAGTAACTATTTTGTGTTGGGTTCTCCAGAGAAGGAAATGGAGAGACTGGGATGGGTGAAGAGAAAGGGCTGCTGGCCATGTAGTAATCATAAAACAAGTGCTTTTAGGGTGTCAAAAAGGAATTCTCTCCCCCATCTCCCTGCTTATGCACTGCCATTCTTTCTTTTAAACAGTTTCTCTTCTGTCTTAAGGATATGTGCTATACCTTTAACACCTTCTCAATGTGTTATATTCCCCAAAGCAGAGTTTCAGCTTTTGCATGGAGAACAGAGCAGGAATAAAATGCTGTCCCACTTAAGCAAAATCCCTGTGCTCCCACACTCCACACACATGCTGGACAAAAAATTTTTCTGCATGCACAAGGCTGGCTTGGGAATTGCCTGCCAGACTTTGGCTGCTATTGGAGGAAGGGCTTGAGCCCTTCAGTGATGAGGCATAAAGCCTACAGGAAGTGGGCAGGAGTATAGAAGTAGAACAAAAACTAGGCTACATGGAACCTCCCTCCCATAACTGCAATAACAGGGAGGTGGTAGAAGCTGTGAGAGGCATCTTCCTTCCTTCACCCATCTATCCTCATTGCTTACTAGCTCTATGTCTAGTACAGCTAGAAACAAAAGAACTAAGGAAGTCGCCCTCTTGCCACATATTTAATTTTAAATAGAGCCATATGGTCAGTCCTCTTTCTGTTGTTCTAAGAGCGATAAGAAAAATAAAGTATCAATAATTTAGATGTCTGATATCCTAGGTGAGCACATGTGCACATTGGACCTCCTAGCCTCCCCTTCATCCTACTTCAAACTCATTAGTTCATCAATCTGTAACACATGCATGCAGGAGGATAGGAGTGAATTCTGGGCATTGGGAGCCCCGAAGTTGACTCAGTATCCCATTAATCAGTACTTTAATCACACCTAGAAATTCATTGTAAAGTACCTGGGCTATTGTGCATATCTTTTAAATTCCTAAATCCTTATTTTGGGATCTGGCTGCTGCTGTATGCAGTACTTTTACTTTTTTGTTACCCTGACACCACCTTGTTCATTCCTTGCACTCCATTACTTTGTTACTTTATCTGTATATCCACTATCTACTCTCAACAGAAGCCTTTGCTCTAGGCAGGGGTCATTTCAGTCATGGCGCTGCACCTCCTACCTGCACTACCCTCCACCGAGTGACCTCAGTACATCACACAGGGATTTGTATACATTAGGCATACAGTAAGAGCTTACTGAGATATTAGCAAGAAAAAACACACCCTTATAAAACTAGGGAAATTTAAAAGAATTTTAGATTTCCATAGTAGATGCTTAGTAAATATTGATTAATCATTTTGAAGTACTTCCATACCAGTTTAGTGACTATAACTAAAAAGGAATTCCTTACAAAGAATCACAGAAACTTTCTTGAGATTTTCTGGAGAAAATAAGCATCTTTGCCTATGTTCCAGCCTTACTCTAAGTTTTGTGTTAGAGTACCTGTACTCTAAGTTTTTTTTTTTTTTTTAAAATCTCAGCTGCTTTAAGAAGGATTGAAAATCATAATACTTAAAGCATTATTTTAACTATATCATCTGATCTTAAATATTCATGTTTCATACATTCATGAATAATGCAATCTTAATATTGCCAATTTTTTCCCCTTTGGATCCAGTTTAAAGTACAAGATAAAGACTGGGTGATTTTTGGAGATTTTTGGAGAGCAGCATTGTATGTTATGCACTTCATGTGCTGAAAGGGCTCTGTGTAGTCCAGAGAAAGACAGTGTGCTGTGACAAGAGCCTAATAAGGAAGCTCTACTTACTAGCGATAGGGCTTGGTGACACTGCTGATTGGTTTTGTCAGCTGACTTACTTGAACGTAGTTGTCAACAACTCCCCAAGCAAAGTCACAGGGAAATGTCCCTTCTAGGGGTTGGTTTTCAGGTAAAGGAGGGAAGCCATTGCTCGCTATCAGCTTTTGGTAGAACAAGGCTGAAGACTTTGGCAACAGCTTCTTATCCTGGCTCGAAAAGTCTACATAGAAGAGTCCACGTCGGATGCTGTAGCCTCTATGCCACTCGAAACCATCCATGAGGGACCATGCCGTGTACCCAATGACGTCAACTCCATCCAGCCTGATGGCTGCAAAGACAAGACAGGACAAGAGCGGTGTGACCCTGCACTGGCCACTTACCTCGTGACTCAAGAGCATCACAAGTTAATTATGCATAATTCTTCCTGTGTGACAGAGCCACTGATCTTTCTTATTGGCAAAAGGCTCTACCCAAACCTGTACAAATAAATATCTTCACAGATGAGTTTATTTCCAAAATTATTTTATCTGGATTTTTGAGATAGGATATATTTTTCCCCAGGGGTTTCTATAGGTTTAGAAAGGTATCTTGCTCTATTTTTCATCCTACAATTGTGCCTCATGCAATAAATGAATAAGGTATTTTAAGGTATGAACTATTATTTTCTCCAGAGAGTGTGGGTAGTCCTTCTTTTTAAAAAAGTGCTTCATTCATCCAAAGCAGTAAGAACTAAAAAATGTGAGAGATAGATATCCTTAGATCACTATTATATTTAATATAACCCAAAAATCTGGATTAGTTTCTCTGCCAGTCAGGTAATTTCAAATATTAATACAGTTTCCCTTTACAAAA